>SDVV010018287.1:0-13793 GCA_016164225.1 Gammarus roeselii
TTGCCTATGTGCATGCATACCTGCACCTTACCATCCTCCTGCCTGCCTCCTCCTTGCCTATGTGCATGCATACCTGCACCTTACCATCCTCCTGCCTGCCTCCTCCTTGCCTATGTGCATGCATACCTGCACCTTACCATCCTACTGCCTGCCTCTTGAACGAATGATAGCAAATTTTGAACTCCTTCTCACCAATTCATCGAAGCTGACCAATCTAATCAAGTCTAAGGATTGTGCAGGTTAAAGCACACCCATCCTTGGTTAGCTCAAGTTATTTATCATTGATAGGTAGCTAGCAATTCTCATAGAGCAGGCACGATACAAGGGAAGTTAAGTGGCCAGCTGCTGTTATTACTATGTTAGTCTCTACGTTCATCTTGAGATTTTTTCCTGAAGGTGTACATGAAACCATTCATTTCGATTAGAAGAGATGATTTTTATTCCTTAATGCAGGATTTCTTCGATCATCTTATGTAGCTAATCGCTGTACACAAATAAACTATTGGGCCTATATTTTAATGGCGTTTGGAAATGTCAATGTTTCACGGTAATTTTTATCTGCATGTGATCTCCTGGCTAGGCTTAGACCTGCACACACCCGACTTTGCTTATAGTCTTGTGTATGTACAATTCAATAATATTGTTAGTTAGAGCCTGTTACTATCCATAATTGATGCGTTAACTTCTTTTTGCCTTCTATCACGACTTATGTTACTCGCATAATTGGTGACTGTTCAGTCGCTTCATTGGTGACTGTTCACTCGCCTCATTGGTGACTGTTCACTCGCCTCATTGGTGACTGTTCACTCGCCTCATTGGTGACTGTTCACTCGCCTCATTGGTGCCTGTTCACTCGCCTCATTGGTGACTGTTCACTCGCCTCATTGGTGACTGTTCACTCGCCTCATTGGTGACTGTTCGCTCGCCTCATTGGTGACTCTTCTCTCGCCTCATTGGTGCCTCTTCACTCGCCTCATTGGTGACTGTTCACTGGCCTCATTGGTGACTGTTCACAGTGCCGTCAATGGTGGCCCTCTTTGAGCGAGCTTTATACGGTGCGTGGTGGGTCAATCCATGTCAAGCAATCATCGAGCAACAATTGCGGTTGATACGGTGTGCTGCTGACGATGACCTAACGTTGAATAAGATTGGAGCAGCATTGGCCCAACTGTGAGTAAGATTGGGTCAGCATTTGGTCCAACGTTGAGTAAGATTAGGTTGGCATTGACCCAATGTTGACTAAGATTGGATCAACGTTTGACCCGACGTTGAGTAAGGCTGGGTCAGCATTTGACTCAACGTTGAGCAAGATTCGCGCACCGTTTGACCCAATGTTTAAGACACAACTTTGAACAGGATTCAGCCAGCGATTGCCCCAACGTGGGAGAAGTTGGGAACCCATTTGACGTAATGTGATCAGGATTGGTTCAGCGTTTGACTCAACGTCGAGTAAGATTGGGGTCCGCATTTAAACCAGCGTTGAGTAAGATAGAGTCAGCACTTGACCCAACGCTGAGCAAGATTGAGGAAGCATTTGACCCAACGTTGGGTAAGATTGGGTCATCATTTGCCCATCGTTGAATAAGATTGGGTCAGCATTTGGTACAACGTTGAAGAAGATTGGGGAAGCAATTGACCAAAGGTTGAGATGAACAAAAAAACGTTTGACCCAACGTCGAAGATGATTGGATAGGCATTTGACCCAACGTTCATCAAGATAGGGCCAGTATTTGACCCAATGGAGAAGAAGATGGGGAAACATTTAACCTAACGTTGAGCAAGATTGGAGCAGAAGTAGACCCATAGTTGAGCAAAGTTTGGTCAACATTTAACCCAACATTGAGCCTAGATGGTTCTGCATTGAACTCAACACCGTCTGGCCAACACTGCTGCCACGCCAACCTGTCGTGGGAACACAAAGCGCCCCCACGCTTGCTCCGACCGGCCCCCGCAGCTGGGGCTGGATACGTGACTCGCCTACGGGACAAGGGAGGCCTAGGCGCTGGTGAGACGGGGATCAGAGACATCACGGTCTGAGACACGACAGACAGCTGGGCTATGGTGTTAAGACAATATATGCCCTGACAGTGTGAAGCAATGTTCAGTAGAACTTGAGGGTAGTCGATGGTGATTAAGGCAGACGTTCAATATAGCATGATTTTGACAACAGTTCACTGACGATTGTGTACTTATAATAGGTTCCTAGACCTGTCACGAAGAGTTATTGGTAGGGTTAATCTTATAATAGGTTCCTAGACCTGTCACGAAGAGCTATTGGTAGGGTTAATGTGGGAAAACTGTACCTGCTGAGACAATCAACTTAAGGGTTCCGTGCATATGTTTGTTCGTTTGATGAAGTCCTCTCAACTTCAACCTGTGGCTGGCAAGATAGGCACGAACTCGTGGCTGTGAGGTATGGCTAACTGGTTAGCCTAGCTGGGTCCTTGAATTTCACTTGTGAAGAGCAGATTTCAATAGATTATTAAACGCTGTCTTTGGTACGGGTTTAATAACATTAACTTCATATGATAAACGAGAAACCACTCCTTCCCAGTTATAATATGCAGCAAACCTGTTGTAAAAAAATATCCTGTCTCACTTAACTACTTACCAAGGATACAGACACAAATGATTGTTGATTATGTTTTATTCAACGAGTCTGTGCACTCCCTACAATCTCCACTCTGAACTATCCAATCCTAAATCCCCAATACGCAATTGTTTCAGGGCTATTCCCCTTGACCGCACCTCTGCAACTGCCTGTTCCTGCATGTATGGGATGGAAGTGTGACTTTTCCAACTTGGACATGAATGCTTCCTACTCAAAATACACCTCTGACCGTCTTAATATGTTCAGTATGATGAAATGAACCCTACACGTTCAGTAAACATGGTGTAGAAAGAAGTAAAGCAACTAACGAGACGAGATATTGCCGAGGCTCGAGACGACATAAAATATCTCAGATAGTGAATTGACTTTGAGAAATTTAAAACGTCATGTGATGGGGTGTTTTTAGTTGCTACTGCCTCTATTATCAGTTGTGAGCCCAAAATTATTCTATTATGAGTACAATTACACGAAAAAAGGCGTATTATGAGACACAAGTTACCACCCAATAACATTCCTATTTTTCAAGCTGTGAGCGTCATCCGCTCACCGAGGGTATGGGCCGGCGAGGGCTATAAGTCAGAAGCCAAGTGTCGGTGGGAGGGGGGGGGGCGCTTGTTAACAGTACCAGTGTCTGGAGTCTGAGAGCTTTGGACTATACATATGTTTATACACACCTCTGTGTAAGGAACATAACAAACCCGCTGGTGGCAGCGTGACCTGAAGGCTGCTCTCCCTTGAGGGGAACAAACTCGTTGAAAGGTTTCAAGTATATTCCATGGTCACCCGGGGACGTCGCGGAGGTATGTGAAACTACAAAAATTGAAACCTTATGCCTGATTTTTTTTCCAGTCCACGTATCGTAAGGTGGAGGCGAGTTATTTGACAGGAATAGAACATAACTCGTCAACTATTTTTCTCACGCTTCTGGGCATATAATAACATAGGTGTGACATCCACTGCGTGTATGGATGTAAACAATAAGTGCGAAACTGATCACCCTATCCTCTTGAAGAATAAGTACGAAATCAATAATCTGAGCAGTTTTTCTGCCCATGACGAACCTGCCCTTACTTTCTTCTTCACGATCCACAATTTTGTTATGTATTATAATACTGGTGTATTTGTGCGGCAGTTTCTGTTTGTGTTTTTGTGAATGGGTGTTTTTTCTTCAGTCTGTGCTCGCTCGCGCGTGCACGGACCACATGTAGTTTCTGGGGTTGACCTGGACTGCGTAGCTATAAAACCTTGTGACGCGTTGCGATTGGAGTTGATCTAATCCGTGAAGCCATAGACCTTGTACCAATTTCGACTATACTATCTGTGCGCACTGGCGCGCGTGCATATTACTCTTGAAGTTCTAAATTATTATAGCTGGAGATCCGTTTCATCTAAGCGTTTTTCTTGTGCGCACCAGCGTGCGTCTGATATTACTCAAATTTTCAAAATTTTCTAACCTCAACAGCGTTGTTTTTTCTCGCACACTGAGGCGTGCGAGCCTACTGGAATCCATGATCATCAAGCCCTACGGGGGAGCCTATTATGACGCGCGTTGAGGCTCTGGTGGAAATGAGAATCAAATCAAATCGAAGATCACTACAAGAGACAGACTGAGGCTATCTTGTTACATCTTGAAAATGGATCATCTCTCTTTTTCCAATGCATTTTTTCGTAAAATTCTTCTTTTTTTGTCTGATCACGTGCCGTGATACGATCATTGCTTATGGGTCATTTGAACAATTGTTATGTTCAGTTTAGTTCATAATACATTGGAAATCTTATTTCCTTTGTTGGAATGTTGAACAACTTTTGAAATTTATCGCAAAATAGGTTCACAAAACTTTCTTCATTTCCTCTAAAACTTTATGGAATTTCAATGTGAACTCAGCTTCTCAGTTTTAGTCTCGTTCGCGATCGAGCCTCACGAGCCCTAGAAGTTGGTGTCAAATGTCTCACTTGCGAATCATGTTGGCACATTTTCTGGTATTGCATCTCTCCCAGTAGTCTCTTCTAGTACTACTAGCATCTCTCCCAGTAGTTCTCAGTGTTTCTTCTTGGTTAGCCAGTTGGTAGATAGGCAAATACACACTTGACCATCAGATAAATCTATGTCCATGTAAAGCGTTCAATAATGTATTGGGGTAAATCCACAGCACTTGAAAACGCCAGAAGTTCCAAGAACAGACAACTAACATCGGTACTTCAATTTTGGTCTAGACGGGAAACCTTGAACATCGTGAAGTGTCTGGTTCATAACCGACAATGACCGATCGGACTAAAGTTCAGATGGTAGCTGATTCAGTTTTGGTTGTTAATGTTTGTCTAGCAACGAATTTGGTTCGAGGAAATATTTTTTTAGTGTCGCCTCGATCTGCGAGATAAAAATTACCGTGTTCAACATACGTTTCAACAGGTGCACGCACCGTGCTTGAACGTGTTTATAATATATAGCAATCAATATACATTACAATGCATTGGTCATCTTCAATTACACTATAGGTCATAATTATTTGTAAAAAAAATTGTTTGAGCATAGCATGCCTCTAAGATGACGTAACTAAAATGCTTTTAATTGGAGTGATTTCACGCAGGCATGGGTTCCAAGATAAACGAAATATAATATTGAATAAATATAAAGTCTCTTTTATTGTACAGCAATTCATTTTTACACATGTAAAATATTCCTCCTCGTTTTAATAACATACAGGTATTTGAGCACCTCTTTAGGAAGACCAGCTTTCGCAAGCAATATCCCCAATATCATACCAAGTCACCAGCTGTGCCACCTAACTTGAATCGTTAAGCGAGCTGGCAAAAACTACATGTATTACTAAGATGTGGGGAAAAATATGACTTTAAAACAGTCTTCATATCATTCCAGAAATAATGCAGCCATTGAAGCAAAAAAGCCTGTGTGATTTAGGTTTACAAATTGCCAAGGTCGTGGCTGATGACGGAAGACTGTTCCTGGGCCATGAGATCCTATATGTCAAGACTCTTGGAACCTCTTATCCAACCAGTTATAGACTACTGCTCTTCTCTTATGATCCCACATAAACGGAAAGATTTGGAAAGACTTGTAGCGGTGCAAAATAAACTTCATATCGAAACTTCTAAGGAAAAGGAACCGAATTATTATGACAGATTGAAAGCCTGGTTCTGCTCAATCCAAAGACGTTTTGAGATTCATGGACATGAACGTTGGAAAAGTTCTGGAAAGCTACACGGTCAATGTAAACGAAGAAAGTCTCAAAAATGCAAACAATAACGTTCGTCGAAATGAAGGAAAGCGTTGCATTTAACAGTTCCCCGTGTCGGGCCACTCAGCTGTTCTATCAAAGGCCACTGTAAGTGCGTGAAAAGAAACGTGGGCCGCAATTGTGAGCCAAAACAAACATTTTGAGGTTCAAAAGTCGATTGGACAAGTACCTCAGGTGTGTTCATGATCTACCTCGAACCAGTGGATTGCAGTCTACTAAGTCTCGTCGCCGAGCATAGATCAGACTGGCGAGTTTGGCAGCAACATGCAAATGATGAGTGGAGAGCGTTTCCATTGATGTGGGCCATGTGGCAGCTACGCTGTGACCAGCTATAACAGCGAAAAATCTCCAAAGTATCCAAGTAACTACCAGGACTTCACCTGTTGCGTCTACCTAGTCAAATGGACTTCTACTGATTAATAGCTGCAAATGATTGCCTGTTCAAACTTCACCTGTATCAAAAAGCCCTTTAATTGGCCGTTCATAAAGCGATTCTATAACCTCGAAGTCAATCACCACAATTTCATGTGTTATACTAATTTATATGGCCGTCTATCAGAATTTCAACTGCTTCATTTATCTACTGGCCCACCACCCTAACTTCGTCTATCTACTGGCCCACCACCATAACTTTGTCTATCTACTGGACGACCACCTATCTACTGGGCTACCACCAATTTTTTTTTTGTATCTACGTGACGACCACCAAACCTCTGTATCTACTAGACGACCACCAAACCTTTGTGTATCTATTGGACGACCACCAAACCTTTGTGTATCTTATTAGACGACCACCAAATCTTTGTGTATCTACTAGACGACCACCAAACCTTTGTGTATCTACTGGACGACCATCAAAACTTTGTGTATCTACTAAACGACCACCAAACCTTTGTGTATCTATTGCACGACCACCAAACCTTTGTGTACCTGCTGGATGACCACCAACCCTTTGTGTATCTACTGGACGACCACCAAACCTTCGTGTATCTACTGGACGACCACCAAACCTTTGTGTATCTACTGGGCGAGCCCCAAACCTTTGTATCTACTGGACGACCACCAAACCTTTGTGTATCTACTGGACGACCACCAAACCTTTGTGTATCTACTGGACCACCACCAAACCTTCGTGTATCTACTGGACCACCACCAAACCTTTGTGTATCTACTGGACCGCCACCAAATCTTTGTGCATCTATTGGACGACCACCAAATCTTTGTGTATCTACTGGACGACCCCAAACCTTTGTGTATCTACTGGATGACCTCCAAACCTTTGTGTATCTATTGGACGACCACCAAACCTTTGTGTATCTACTGGACGACCACCAAGCCTTTGTGTATCTACTGGACGACCACCAAACCTTTGTGTATCTATTGGACGACCACCAAATCTTTGTGTATCTACTGGACCACCATCAAACCTTTGTGTATCTACTGGACCACCACTAAACCTTTGTGTATCTACTGGACGACCACCAAACCTTTGTGTACCTACTGGACCACCACCAAACCTTTGTGTATCTACTGGACCACCACCAAACCTTTGTGTATCTACTGGATGACCTCCAAACCTTTGTGTATCTACTGGACGACCTCCAAACCTTTGTGTATCTATTGGATGACCACCGAACCTTTGTGTATCTATTGGACGACCACCGAACCTTTGTGTATCTACTGGACGACCACCAAACCTTTGTGTATCTAATGGACGACCACCAAACCTTTGTGTATCTACTGGACGACCACCAAACCTTTGTGTATCTACTGGACCGCCACCAAACCTTTGTGCATCTATTGGACGACCACCAAATCTTTGTGTATCTACTGGATGACCTCCAAACCTTTGTGTATCTACTGGATGACCTCCAAACCTTTGTGTATCTACTGGACGACCTCCAAACCTTTGTATATCAACTGGACAACCTCCACACCAAGCGTATTGGAACAGAATAGACGATTCCCATACGTTTATTTGCTCACGTAGCCAAACATGTGTTACCAGAACTTCAACTACCGTTCAGCAATAATAAATTACCTTCTTCCACTACTTACCTTGTTTCTGACTCCGCAGTTTTAAAACAAGCCTGGCTTTTCATTGCTGCATCCCCCTTTCAGAGGTATCATCGGAGGAAGGAGTAATCGTGTCCCACCTTCAGAGGTACCATTGGAAGAAGGAATAATTGTAACCCCCCTTCAGAGGTACCATCGGAAGAAGGAGTAATTGTAACCCCCCTTCAGAGGTACCATCGGAAGAAGGAGTAATTGTGTCCCCCCTTCAGAGGTACCATTGGAAGAAGGAGTAATTTGTGTAACTCCAACTTCACCCCGCCTCATTGCACTAACCCAGAGTGGTTGAGTCTCACCCTGGCTACGTCAGAAGAGCGCCATGACCAGGCATCGGCGATGCACGTAGACCTTCGACAAACGCCGCGCGGATTACTATGCATTATAGCTAATTATATTGTGCTTCTTTCCAGAGGTCTCCTTGAGTAGATAGGCTGCGAGGTGATGGCCAGTATCCTAGGCTGCGTCGGTGTGCCTTCTGCTGCGTCCTACCGTCGATTGTGGCGGCTACGTGCCTGTTCGGCTTGGCCTGCCGAACACATTGCATCTGCAGGGCCGCATAAAGTAACAGGCGTGTGTGCCTGGAATACCAACAAGCAAATAGCACAACTTAACAACACGTACGACTGGCAGCCCCCGCTGCTACTGCTGGGACCTTGCTGCGCTTCCTTGCGAAGGTGTATTACAAACTCGGGTATTATGTACGCCTGCCTAGTTACACCTCAGACAAATTGATACACCTCCACAAGCATACCACCTTTCATCTCTATACGCCCTTCAGCCTATCTGTAAGACTGCACTGCAACACCCGGGGCTCTGAGCATCCTTGAGAGATTGATCGCCCTGAACTCCTTTTGTTCAGTCACGTAGCACCCTTTGCCCGTTTGGATCTGTTCTATAATTGCTTCGATTTACTGATACCATCAGCTGTTCAACACTACTAACGTTGAGGACTCTATGGAGGACTGCACTGAGGATGTCCGCTTCTGTAAGCGAACGGACTGCCATCACGCCTTTATTTCGTCCGATCATGTGCGAGATCTATAACGCAGTCTTGCTTCTATGAGCGTGTTGTTTCGTTTACCCTCGTCTACTTCGATCGCATCGTTCAATCTTAACATCGGCGTCTGATTAGCTGCCAAGTAGCCCAGGCCTTAGGGGCTCGAATTGGCACATCGATATCACTGCGGTGTCTCTTCATTAACTTGTTCATGACACCGCCGATAGCTTATTGGGACCATACTTTCTGTTTTTAACATAATCGGGGACACGTTTCTTCAATAATTGTGTGGTGATGGCCAGGACAATTGTCGTTGCAACTTGGATTATGGACCTGATGCTTGCTAGTTAGGGATTCAGTTCTGGAAAGTGAAAGTGTTAGGGATGTTCATGGAGGGGTTGGTGGGTCAGAAAGTGTTGGGGTTGTTCATGGAGAGGTTGGTGGGTCGGGAAGTGTTAGGGATGTTCATTGAGGGGTTTGTGGGTCGGAAATTGTTATAGATATTCATGGAGGAGTTGGTGGGTCGGAAAGTGTTAGGGATGTTCATTGAGGGGTTGGTGGGTCAAAAAGTGTTAGGGTTGTTCATGGAGGGGTTGTTGGGTTGGGAAATACTTCTGAAACGATTTGAATTTGAATCTTTGTTCGGGGTCAAGGTCATTCACACAATGTCTAAAAATCAGTGTTGGGGGAAGGTCATTTATTGATATCGATATCTTAGAATGTGCCTACATCGAAAGATTATTATTTTGTTTATTTGATAGATAGGTTATAATTTTATAAGTTTATTCGGATTTGCAAAGACTGACATCTTTCTTGATCATAGGACCCATCAATCCGCTTGACAAGCGCAACTTCATCGCTAGTGAACTCTTATTCGTGTTCTGCGTGCTTGGTTTCTTAATTAATTGATTTAGTTTTTTGCGTTCTGAATTTCTCAATTAATTGGTATATATATTTTCTTGAAATGCCTTGGATATTTGTATTTCATCTCTGATTTTGCAATTTATTAATAAAATGTATTGCTTCATCAATTTTTTAAAAAGGTAAACACGTTGATTTCTTAGAAGCAACCGAGATGAGCTCACGGCATCTACACAGGCTTATTGTGTTCGTGTATTTTGTAACCGTGACTGTTAAATCACTGCACTTGCACATATTATCCAATAGGTAGGGGTGTTCATCGTCAGCCCAGGAGACTAGCGCAATATTTTAGGTTTACCGAGCAATTTGGATGCAGTTATTTAAAATCGCAGAAGCTATTTTGTATATGAAGATTTTACAAGGTTAGACGGTCAGTAATAATTCTCCTCCATCTGTATGCGTCGCACTTTGTTCTCCAATATTCACAGCGCTGTTAGATCGTCCTCAAGATACTTTTTCTTTATCTCTTCTGGTTTGCGGAGTCCGTAGCGAGCATAAAATTCGTTTATGGTTAGTCTGTAACCGGAAAAACAAATTCGACTTTCCCCTCGTGGAATTTAACTTCATATATAAATTTCTTACGGTGTGGACAAAGCTTCTGAAAGAGAAATACTTATCAAATTTCCGATGAGATAAAATATAGAGTGGGAAATGGACATTGAAGATTTCACTTAGTTTTAAATCATAAACTAATTTTTGCTCGCTACTGTACATGTTCACAATTATGACGTCAATCAACAAAGGGATGAGTTTTAAATCATAAACGAATTTTTGCTCGCTACTGTACATGTTCACAATTATGACGTCAATCAAGAAAGGGATGTGACACGGTATCTGACTTTCTTGTTCTTGGGTCACTGCACAGCCAAGAACTTGCTCAATAAGATGGGACTTGCTCAATAAGATGCAGCGAGTAATTTGAGTGCACCTAAACAGCTTCAAATGTTCATGGATGCACCGAATGTTACTCATCAGTCCTACAGAGAGTTTGTTGCTGATAGAGACATTTAGCATCCTACAGCTCCTGCTCGTTTAGATTTGGGCAGTTATGGTTTTCACTTAGTCCACGGGACATTCAAGCCTGGGGTGGTAATTAGATCATCTGCTGTGGTCATTGTGGTGTGTATTATGAGACTGGTGTAACTGCAATGGGGTGGTTGGTAGATCGTCTGCTGTGGTCATTGTGGTGTGTATTATGAGACTGGTGTAACTGCAATGGGGTGGTTGGAAGATCATCTGCTGTGGTCATTGTGGTGTGTATTATGAGACTGGTGTAACTTCAATGGGGTGGTTGGTAGATCATCTGCTGTGGTCATTGTGGTGTGTATCATGTGATTCTTCAGCAAGAAGGGAAGATTTCACCGCAATAGCAGGTTTAGAACTTTTCCTCGTCAGTTTTTTTTCTACTCGATGGATCGAGGAGGCCTCTGTCGCACGGCGAACTGCAAGTATTTAGAGTAACATCTGTGCTTATGCTTATATGTTGGAAACCGTCCCAGATCGATAAGATCAACCTCTGCTTCTTTAGTAGCAGTTGTAAAAGCTGTAAATGATAAACTCACCATAGAAAAGCTGTACCCATTCATTGCTTTCACCTACTGCTTCACTGTATCTCTCATAGCCGTTCAAAGAGTTATCTTTGAGAAGTTCATAAAGAAGAGGTTTTTAGAGCTACGCACAGACCTGGCATTATTGTAAACATTAGAAAGGAAAAAACTAAAATCAGTAAAAGACATTCACATGAATTTTGCTTTAAGGAAAGCATTGAAGAAGCGTTCCGATGCAAGGGAGATTCAATTGACTGAGTTCAAAATCCAGTGTTGGAAGATTACAAATCAAGAGTCGGAACCTGGATGCGCGAGCTCCTCTCCTGTAGGGGATTGTCAACAGTCTTGCGAGCGCAGCCAAGAAAGCCATTGAAGACAAAGCTTCCAAACAAGTATAACCGAGTAAGCTTCCAAGCAAGTATAACTGAGTAGGCTTCCAAGCAAGTATAACAGAGTAAGCTTCCAAGCAAGTATAACCGAGTAAGCTTCCAAGCAAGTATAACCGAGTTAGCTTCCAAGCAAGTATAACCGAGTAAGCTTCCAAGCAAGTATAACCGAGTTAGCTTCCAAGCAAGTATAACCGAGTTAGCTCCCAAGCGAGTATAACCGAGTTAGCTTCCAAGCAAGTATAACCGAGTTAGCTTCCAAGCAAGTATAACCGAGTTAGCTTCCAAGCAAGTATAACCGAGTTAGCTTCCAAGCAAGTATAACCGAGTTAGCTTCCAAGCAAGTATAACCGAGTTAGCTTCCAAGCAAGTATAACCGAGTAAGCTTCCAAGCAAATATAACCGAGTAGGCTTCCAAGCAAGTATGACTGAGTAGGCTTCCAAGCAAGTACAACCGAGTTAGCTTCCAAGCAAGTATAACCGAGTTAGCTTCCAGGCAAGTATAACCGAGTTAGCTTCCAGGCAAGTATAACCAAGTAAGCTTCCGAACAAGTATAACCGAGTAAGCTTCCAAGCAAGTATAACTGAGTAAGCTTCCAAGCAAGTATAACTGAGGTTCAATGGCTTTTGTCCAAACCGAGTGGAAGTAAATTGGTCAGGGTGACTGTAAGGGACGATCTTATGAAAGAATGCCCTGACTTCATGTCTTCCGTCCGTGTTTGAACAGAGGCAAGTTTCAAAAAATATGCGACTTCCATCACAGCCTTCAATTGATGAGTTGCTTCAAATCTTCAGTGGTAAAAAGACTAAATTTGCCCAGTTTGGGGTTTGACGGAGATGGTGTTGATCCTTCTGGACGGACAAGCAGAAGGAGAAGGCTGGTATAGCATTAACTAAATTGTCCTCACTTCAACAATGCTAAAGGAAACTGTAGATACTCGGTGAGTTGTCTCCGATGCAGTGAGGTCGAATTAGGTAGCGATGGTCATGAAGTCAGTGGGTTGTCTTCGATGCAGTGAGGTCGAATTAGGTCATGAAGTCGGTGAGTTGTCTGCGATGCAGTGAGGTCGAATTAGGTAGCGATGGTCATGAAGTCAGTGGGTTGTCTTCGATGCAGTGAGGTCGAATTAGGTCATGAAGTCGGTGAGTTGTCTTCGATGCAGTGAGGTCGAATTAGGTAGCGATGGTCATGAAGTCAGTGGGTTGTCTTCGATGCAGTGAGGTCGAATTAGGTCATGAAGTCGGTGAGTTGTCTTCGATGCAGTGAGGTCGAATTAGGTAGCGATGGTCATGAAGTCAGTGGGTTGTCTTCGATGCAGTGAGGTCGAATTAGGTCATGAAGTCGGTGAGTTGTCTTCGATGCAGTGAGGTCGAATTAGGTAGCGATGGTCATGAAGTCAGTGGGTTGTCTTCGATGCAGTGAGGTCGAATTAGGTCATGAAGTCGGTGAGTTGTCTTCGATGCAGTGAGGTCGAATTAGGTAGCGATGGTCATGAAGTCGGTGAGTTGTCTTCGATGCAGTGAGGTCGAATTAGGTAGCGATGGTCATGAAGTCAGTGAGTTGTCTTCGATGCAGTGAGGTCGAATTAGGTCATGAAGTCGGTGAGTTGTCTTTGATGCAGTGAGGTCGAATTAGGTAGCGATGGTCATGAAGTCGGTGAGTTGTCTTCGATGCAGTGAGGCCGAATTAGGTAGCGATGGTCATGAAGTCGGTTAGTTGTCTGTGATGCAGTGAGGTCGAATTAGGTAGCGATGGTCATGAAGTCGGTGAGTTGTCTTCGATGCAGTGAGGTCGAATTAGGTAGCGATGGTCATGCAGTCGGTGAGTTGTCTTAGATGCAGTGAGGTCGAATTAGGTAGCGATGGTCATGAAGTCAGTGAGTTGTCGTCGATGCAGTGAGGCCGAATTAGGTAGCGATGGTCATGAAGTCGGTGAGTTGTCTTCGATGCAGTGAGGTCGAATTAGGTAGCGATGGTCATGCAGTCGGTGAGTTGTCTTAG
>SDVV010018288.1:380-13793 GCA_016164225.1 Gammarus roeselii
AAAAAAAATATACATTCATCATTATTAAACAGTGTTTGTAAGTAATCGTGATAGATATAGGTAAGTGAGCCAAGAAAATTTGCCCCTTTTTAATCATTATTTGCGGTGTATTCAGCTCTGATCCTCTTATCCACCTAAATGAGAAAGATTATGGTCGCATCAACTGAATGCAATCGACCATAAAGGTTATGGTCGCATCAACTGAATGCAATCGACCATAAAGGTTATGGTCGCATCAACTGAATGCAATCGACCATAAGGCTCTCCCGTTTAGACCCCCCTTTGCTCTGACCAACCACTTCTCAAGCACCGGTCGAAGGTCACTGCAAGGACTGATCTGTACGGAGTCCTGCACAATATCATCGGTAAGGACGACAGGCAGAGGAAGTGTCATCAAGTAATTGACAGAGGTAGATTATAATGTTGTATGCTGCGCCGCATTCCAGGTACCCATGAAGCAAGTCGGTTAGGAGAGGAAGTCTCACGAAGTAGTTGACGGTGATAGATAACAAGGTTGCACGTTTTGCCGCATCCCAAGTGACCCCCCATGAAGCAACTCGGTGAGGATAGGAAGTCTCACGAAGTAGATGACGGTGATAGATAACAAGGTTATACGTTGCGTTGCATTCCAGATGACAACCCATGATGCAACTCGGTAAGAAGTAGAAGTCTCATGAATTAGATGTCAGAGGCAGATTACAAGGTTGTTTGTCTTGTCGCATTCTAGGTGATAACCCAATGAAGCAACTTGGTCATGATTGTCTGACTATCATCTGAGAATTTGTTTTGAATCAAAGCCCCAGGACTTGAGCTGGAATTACATAGCATTTTCGGTGTAATAATATAGTAAATATCAATGAACATATGCATGTGTTCACTAGAAAAACGTTACCAGTTCATTTTTTTGTTTTTTTATTGTTATATCCGGCACTGACATGTAAAAGGGTCGAGGCAACTCCAGTCTGATGCTATACGTAAGAATTATATTAAATGCGACATTTAACGACACATCGGAATGTGGGATGTCAGTTCACGTTATAAAATGAAATCTAACACCTGCAAATCTACTGCCACTTTCCTGTTAGTTTCTCGGATGCAAATAAAATCACTTCATGAAGTCATCAAGTCATCCCCCCACCGATATCTCTTTGGTCTCCACTCTCCGTAATTTGTTCCCTCCTCGTTGCCTATAAAGAAGCCGCGTTACCGCTGTGGTGATGGCAAGCCTGGGCACTAACGTATTGACTTGACACAGTTCTGAAGGAGGACATGCAATAGAAACCATGGGAGAACAAGCAAGCCGCATTGCCGCTGGAGTGATGATTGGCCTTGGCACTAACGTATTGACTTGACACAGCTCTAAAGAAGGCCAGGCAGGAGGAACCATAGGAGGACAGGCAAGCCGCATTACCGCTAGAGTAATGGGTGACCTGGGCACTAACGTATTGACTTGCCACCGCTCTGATGAAGGACAGGGAATAGAAGCCATAGGAGGACAGGCAAGCCGCATTATCGCTGGAGTAATGGCTGACCTGGGCACTAACGTATTGACTTGCCACCGCTCTGATGAAGGACAAGGTATAGAAGCCATGGAAAAGAGAACGAAGTTAAAGTAAGGTCATCTGTGATAATCATAGACATACAGAGACATAGACGCAAGGTCATCTACCTCAAAAAAAATGTAGTGCAGAGATCAAGCGGAGTCTCACACTCCTCTCATGCACTCACATTCAGTAACGAGTCTCGAAGTAATTATTGAAACAAGGTTTGTAACATACGGTGCAACTAGCAAGATGAACTTGCAAGATTGTAGTCCTTAACTTCCCTCGACGAAGCCACGAGAGTTGTTGTTCCTCTGCGTTCTGTCAAATTACTGACCACGATCCTCCCGCCTCTGAAGTCATTTGAAGAGTATAAACAATTGTTACAATTATCAAAATGATTGAGCCTTTTCCATACTGATTATTCACAAATTAACAACTAAGCACTGAATTCACATTAATCTGCAAGATTAAAACCTTACAATATGACAATTTGTCTCTCAAAATTGTGTCATCCAAGAGGAATTATATTATTTATTACTCTAAAACATTGATGGTTAGTCGAGTTTGAGTTTGCCTAGAAATATCATATAATCTTTGTAGTATTTGCATACACTCTTCTCCTTGAGAAG
Source organism: Gammarus roeselii (assembly GCA_016164225.1). Taxonomy (NCBI): domain Eukaryota; kingdom Metazoa; phylum Arthropoda; class Malacostraca; order Amphipoda; family Gammaridae; genus Gammarus; species Gammarus roeselii. The sequence continues at coordinate 2,554 of SDVV010018288.1, forward strand.
ATAAAGATTGTTATGCAGACGTCTTCTTTGAGGAATGATATCATTAGACTTTACTTTGGGTAGAAACAATATTAGAGATTTGTACTTAGATTAACAATAATGAAAATAATAATGATCATTATTGAAGCACTCGCAGGTACAGTAGAATAATTATCACTGGGAACAAGTTTGACAGCATTCCTACCAGTACATTCAATATAACTCAGCAACAGAACATACATGGAGACAAGACAGAGTAAGGATGAAATACGCGGCAAAGAATCACAATAAAACTCATTGTTGGAGAGGTGAAGCGAATAGCCACCTGTCAGCCATCACATCAGAAACGTCTCCGAGCCTGACATCCACAAACGTACAATGGGCCCACAACATGGAAAGGCAGAGATGTCACACATTATTTCTATTAATATCGGGATCTTCCAGCAGAAGGATTCTGACCCACCTCTCCATTATTAGAGATAATTCGCATCCCTCACTATTACATAAAGCCTCCAGGAAGGGATTTTTAGAATTGGTAATACGCTACTGAGGCTATAGGCCCCTTTCCTAGCCCGTACCTCACGACAATCAATATCATATGAAGCGATTGCAAAGCTAGAACTCGTTGTTCTAGGTACACCAATCCACCTCTGGAAAATAGCATTGTATGCTACTCTCGGCTTACTTATAGGTACTCTCGTAAATTTACACTGCAGTGAGTTACAGTAGATAGGGTAGCAGTAGGTTTAAAAGAGCTGTATCTTACCATCTGTCGTGCAAAAGTTGAATTTCCTGAAAAGCTGATTGCCAACCGCGGTAAATTTCCGAAACTGTTTGTCACACTGGTTATTGGATATTAAGGGACCTAAATAGGGAAAACTGTCCACATATTAGAACTGAGTTCCATTTAACACAATATTTATTCGTAACTGGAACCTTTGCATAGTGCGTGGTTTTACTGGCATTCAAACAACTTTGCTAGTACAATACTAAATATCTAGCATCGCGGCCTCAGCCTCGCACATATTTAGCATAACTTGAAGAGCATCCACATGAGGAGCCAAGAGAACCATGTCGTCGGCATAGCTAATTGTGTTAATACAGCAGTCGCCAATATGACACCCAACACGGCTAAGAGCTAGACGCTCGTGTAGGCTGTCTACATACACATTGAATAGGAGGGGCGATATAAGTCCTCCTTGCCTTATTCCATTGGTGGTACGGAATGGATTTGATGTTGAGATTCCCTATTCCCCATTAAAGTATTCAGCTGCCCATGCTTTATCAAATGGAGTAGTAATTGAATCCGTTGTAATTGATTTTTATTATAATACTCCAACTATTTGGTTTCACAGTTGGAATTAGTACATGTCACACTTATACCTGTAATTTTCATTTGGTTTACTGATGTTGCACTGTTGTACACTGCCTAAGCTCATTTTGCATCATGAAACCACCCGCGAATCTACAGAGCATCATGAAGCCACCCGCGAATCTACAGAGCATCATGAAGCCACCCGCGAATCTACAGAGCATCATGAAGCCACCCGCGAATCTACAGAGCATCATGAAGCCACCCGCGAATCTTCAGAGCATCATGAAGCCACCCGCGAATCTACAGAGCATCATGAAGCCACCCGCGAATCTACAGAGCATCATGAAGCCACCCGCGAATCTACAGAGCATCATGAAGACACCTGCGAATCTACAGAGCATCATGAAACCACCCGCGAATCTTCAGAGCATCATGAAACCACCCGCGAATCTAGAGAGCATCATGAAGCCACCAGCGAATCTACAGAGCATCATGAAGCCACCCTTAAATCTACAGAGAATCAAGAAACCACCCGCGAATCTACAGAGCATCATAAAGCAACCCGCGAATCTACAGAGCAGTAAAAAATCAATATAATTTTGAAATTACTGTGGTTTGATGATGAAAATATTTGACCAGGGTTAAGTGGTGTCTAATGAAACTGTCATCTGAACCGATAACAATCTAACTCAATCTTATGGCAATTTACGATCAAGAGGGGTGTACAGGTGGAAGAAACTAATATATATCACAAATCAATATTATTCTTTGTTAATTAAATTGTACCTTCTTTTTTAGGAACTATGATGTCATTTAGTTAAATATTTACTCGATTGTCTTCACCTAACTATGGAAAAATATTTGACATCTTAAGGAATAAATGTTTGTCAGACATAAAACGTCATTACCGTTACCCTCGCAAACGCTTTGTTTTCGAGGTTTTGCAATAATAACTTTCTCTTTCCTGAGAGCAATTCCTTAACGAGATCAGGCCTTGTTGTTTTGGTAGGAGCTGAGGCTTGTATTATTTCGTGTTGTTTGCTGGGGCTTGCATTATTTCGTGTTGTTGTTCGTTATGAATCATCAACTTGACATATCAGTAAGCTTAGCCACCGCAAATCAAAAATTCCCGGTTAAGGGTTACATGCAACCTGACCGATTACAAAACCGGAAAAATTTTAATGCAACGTTTAGATCGAAACTTTATGGCTCAATCTCTTTGGTAATGATCAGGAATAAATACACCCAATATTACCATACATGATTCCGGTGACATAGCAAAAACTAAATAAATAAATCGAAATAAAAAGATTAATCTCAATACACAGTGAAAGAATCCCAACATACGATTGGAAGAGAAGACTCACAACAGCTTAGCGTGATCGGATTTGTAAGTGGATTTTTGAATGGAATGTTGTGCTACAAAATCTGCGTAAAAGTATTTTCAGAATGAGAAGGCGAAATTATTTTTAGAAAACTGTGTGAGGGCCATGAAGTAATTTAATACCGTTATATTTAGTGAACGACAAAAACGTATTTTTTAATTATGAATTTTTCGCCTATTTTTCAATGCATCCTATTGATTTCGTATTGACAACTGTTCCAGCGTACTGATCTTGTGTTCACCTACATCATTTTAAGAGAATTCATGAAGTTACTATATTTCGTTTCCATGAACGTCAGTTCTACCCAAAAATCAATGCAAACTCCTCAGAAGCAATGAAATAAATTTCAAAAATGTTCTTGATATCGCTAGCCCTTGTTGGTCTTTCACTCAATCCTCTAACCAATTTCATTGAACGTAAAAACTGTTCTTTATTCATGTAGCCTGGGAAATACATTTAACAAATAATAAAATCGACGGTAAACCTAACCACGAGCAAAGGGGCTGGGTTTTCGCCACCGTAACTGATGAAAAGATTGGATTACTTACAGCTGCCGGATGCTATTGGCCAGATCTGTGTTGAGCGTCGAGAGAAAACAAGGATGCTGGAAACTGAAAAAAAACTGTCTAAGCAACAGAGCAGATTCACACATCTATATTTATAGAAGAGCATTTTGTAATCCTCCATTTTTGGAACTCCTAGACGGAACAGCCAAAAATATGTGGTGCTGAAACACGACCTTTCAATCTTGGCGGTGAAGAACCGAATGGGAGGCTGTTGGTCTGTTCCAGTAACTAAATCAATGTGACATCCGGCATGTATATTACATACTATCAGGCAGGACATCAGAGGCCCGAGTTTCGGTACAAACGAGCGAGAATGTGCAGTTCAAAACGTAGCATTTTTTTTGGCCCTTATTGGTATGCCTTAACATATTCCGTACCGAAGCGATAAATTATAAATTGGCGTGCTGAAGATCAATCTGGACAATCCCGTCCGCAACGCAAGATTGACAATACTTATTCGTTTGCCCAGTATCGACAGATATATTTTCCTTCAATTATTAGATAACTCCGGTAATTATCTTATTATAGAACCATAGTTGATCCTAAAGCGTATAAGCTAAATGGGACATCATGTGAACAGGGTTCCTTATCGGACCGTTCTCACGACTAGCTATATTGGCAAACACAGGCGAGCAGCTCGATGTGAGGGAAAAAGAGCAGGGCTCTTGCAATGCGATAGCCTGATAGTCTAATTTGTTTATCATCAAAATATCCGATGCTGTGTTCTCTAATTCCAGACTGAGCCACCAGCCGATCCGATGCAGTATTCTCTAGTGCCAGACTAAGCCATCAGTTGCTCCGATGCAGTGTGCTCTAGTGCCAGACTGAGTCATCAGCCGCTCCGTTGCAATGTGTCCTAGTGTCAGACTGAGCTATCAGCCGCTCTGGTACACTGTGCCCTAGTGCCAGACTGAGCCATCAGTTGCTCCTATGCAGTGTGCTCTAGTGCCAGACTGAGCCATCAGCCGCTCCTATGCAGTGTGCTCTAGTGCCTGACTGAACCATCAGCCGCTCCGATGCAGTGTGCCCTAGTGCCAGACTGAGCCATCAGCCGCTCTGATACAGTGTGTTCTAGTGCCAGACTGAGCCATGAGCCGCTCCGGTGCAATGTGCCCTAGTGCCAGACTGAGCTATCAGCCGCTCTGGTACAGTGTGCTCTAGTGCCAGACTGAGCCATCAGCCGCTCTGGTACAGTGTGCTCTAGTGCCAGACTGAGCTATCAGCCGCTCTGGTACAGTGTGCTCGAGTGCCAGACTGAGCTATCAGCCGCTCTGGTACAGTGTGCTCTAGTGCCAGACTGAGCCATCAGCCGCTCTGGTACAGTGTTCTCTAGTGCCAAACTGAGCTATCAGCCGCTCTGGTACAGTGTGCTCTAGTGCCAGACTGAGCTATCAGCCGCTCTGGTACAGTGTGCTCTAGTGCCAGACTGAGCTATCAGCCGCCCCGATGCAGTGTGCTCTAGTGCCAGACTGAACCATCAGCCGCTCCGATGCAGTGTGCTCTAGTGCCAGACTGAGCCATCAGTCGCTCCAGTGCAGTGTGCTCTAGTGCCAGACTGAGCTATCAGCAGCTCTGGTACAATGTGCTCTAGTGCCAGACTGAGCTATCAGCCGCCCCGATGCAGTGTGCTCTAGTGCCAGACTGAGCTATCAGCCGCTCTGGTACAGTGTGCTCTAGTGCCAGACTGAGCTGTCAGCCGCCCCGATGCAGTGTGCTCTAGTGCCAGACTGAGCCATCAGTCGCTCCAGTGCAGTGTGCTCTAAAGCCAGACTGAGCCATCAGCCGCTCCGATGCAGTGTGCTCTAGTGCCAGACTGAGCCATCAGACGCTCCGATGAAATGTGCCCTAGTGCCAGACTGAGCCATCAGCCGCTCTGATACAGTGTGCTCTAGTGCCACACCGAGTCATCAGCCGTTCCGATGCAATGTGCTCTAGAGCCAGACTGAGCCGTCAGCCGCTCTGATACAGTGTGCTCTAGTGCCAGACTGAGCTATCAGCCGCTCCGATGCAGTGTGCTCTAGTGCCAGACTGAGCCATCATTCGCTCCCACGCAGTTTACCCTAGTGCCATACTGGTTCATCAGCCGCTACCACGCAGTGTGCCCTAGTGTCATACTGGTCGTCAGCCACTCCCACGCAGTGTGCCCTAGTGTCATACTGGTCAGCAGTCGATCGCACGCTTTGTACCCAAGTGTCATACTGGTCATCCGTCGCTCCCACGCTGTGTGCCCTAGTGTTATACTGGTCATCAGCTGCTCCCACGCAGTGTGCCCTAGTGACATACTGGTCATCAGTCGCTCCCACGCGGTGTGCCCTAGTGTCATACCGGTCATCAGTCGCTCCCACGCTGTGTACCCAAGTGTCATACTTGTCATCAGCCGCACCCACGCAGTGTGCCCTAACGCTATAATGACCCATCAGCCGCTTCCACGCAGTGTGCCCTTACGCCATTCTGATCCGTCAGCCGCTCCCACGTAGTGTGCCTTAGTGCCATACCAATCCATCCGCCGCTCCCACGTAGGGCACACTGCATCGGATCATTGTGCCCTAGTGCCTGACTGCTCCATAAACAATGGACGTCAGGAGTCCAATTTCTGGTTCAGCTGATAGTTCATTCTGGGAGGAGGCTGCGTGAGTTCCAAACCCTGTCGACATCATCGGCTTCGAACTCTTGAACGAAGCAGTTGGATGAATGGCGGTGAATCTGTTGTAGGAAATCGTGGGAAATTTGATAGACATATAATGTGATATAGGAATGGATATTTTGAGGAACTACTGCAGACAAATTAAGAAAATAAAATAAATGAATGGCATATTCGTTAGTCATGAAATTATTCGACACTCTATTTATCTGCGTCGTTCTTTGCAAAATATTTACTTGAATGTTATTAATATTAACTCATTTACGTATCGACTTTGGGATTAAATGTCTGAAATATGATTTTAACTTTGAGACCAGGTTGACCAAGGATGATCGGAAACTAAAATGCGCCCTTATGGGCCTGTTTTCAGGCGAAATGAATGCACTTGTACTTGGGTGAATTATTTATGTCTCAACAATATTTTTATTCATGTGAAACCTCGAACAATTTCTGTAAAAGTCCCATTAAAGTGTTCCGAAAATCAACTTCATTGCTCCCCGAACCCTTCACAAATGCGTTAATTGATAATCCTTTTGGTGTTATCATTTATCATAATTATAAATGTAGGAGTTCTTCTAGGAGAGAACTGGTGTTCAATTATCTTTCAGCCAACAGCGTTCAAGTCAACAATCCAAAGAAATATGGGTAAAACTACTCCACCTCCAATAAATAGAGGAGTTGAACAAGAAACAATTTCCGTAAGAAAATAGACGACTGTGACATATTCTCTTACGACAGTAGACTCAATGCGTTATTGAAGGTAAGGGTAGCAATCAACACCTAACGTTGGGTCGTAAAATGCACATCGTTCTACCCTAACATGGGAGGGGGTCCTACTCATACGAAAAAGATGATCTGGTAGCAGTCAATGTGTTTTCTTTTTATTATTTCACACCTCATATAAACTGTTAAAACGGATACGCATCCACATTAGAGGAAGGTTCAATAATGATAAAGAATATTTTGTGTATGCGCCCCAATTTCAAGCGTGTTCTATTCGCTATAACTCAATCGGAACTTTTGACAATGGGACGAGAATGTTTGAATTCCTGAACTCAATTTTATTGTTACGGCTGTCCCAAGATACTGGCGGTTAAAATTCAATCTAGCATTCAATTTTTGGAAATTGTTATACGTTACATGAGTGACGTTTCCATGGACAGAAGGCATATATAATTGTTCATATAAAGACTCATACGCACATATGCATATAATCAGGAAACTATACTCAGTTATTATCAAATGAACATGAAATCAAATCTGATCATGACACAGAGTCTGCTGCAGTATCACATATGTTGTTTGACGGGCTTACAGTTATAGTCCGATGCAATGTTACATATGTTGTTTGACGGGCTTACAGTTATAGTCCGATGCAATGTTACATATGTTGTTTGACGGGTTACAGTTATAGTCTGATGCAATGTTACATATGTTGTTTGACGGGCTTACAGTTATAGTCCGATGCAATGTTACATATGTTGTTTGACGGGCTTGCAGTTATAGTCCGATGCAATGTCACATATGTTGTTTAACGGGCTTACAGTTATAGTCCGATACAATGTTACATATGTTGTTTGACGGGCTTACAGTTATGGTCCGATGCAATGTCACATATGTTGTTTGACGGGCTTACAGTTATAGTCCGATGCAATGTTACATATGTTGTTTGACGGGCTTACAGTTATAGTCCGATGCAATGTCACATATGTTGTTTGACGTGCCTACAGTTATAGTCCGATGCAATGTTACATATGTTGTTTGACGGGCTTACAGTTATAGTCCGATGCAATGTCACATATGTTGTTTGACGTGCCTACAGTTATAGTCCGATGCAATGTTACATATGTTGTTTGACGTGCTCACAGTTATAGTCCGATGCAATGTTACATATGTTGTTTGACGGGCTTACAGTTATCTCAACTGATAACTGACGTATCTTATTAATAGAGGTCGTTGCTGGTGCTCTGGCGTTCACGCCAGAGCGCATTGTTCCATGAAACTGACATATTCCTCGAATGCCGCTACACGTTTCAAAAAAACTGTTCGGTTCATGGCATAATATAAATTCAAATGGACACTGTGACTTATTTAAATTCTTATGCATTATTGATGACTAAACATGCACATGATGATCGTAAATATTTTATTTCCACGATTGAATTACTGCAGGAGAGGAATAATTTCACATTACATGAACTGAAGTAAAAACATTGACTGTCAATTGCGTGCAAATAATTATACATCATTCTGATCTAGCTACAGCTAAGAGCACTTATATTTGATACTAATGATACTAATGTACTTATAAAGATTATGTTCATGGAAATGACATTGAATACATGGTTCGGTGTTCGCATTCTGTACTTGAATCCTCCATGTGTGGTCTTACTTAATGCGACACCACAGAATCCAGCCCCTTCTACATAGAAAGCTAACACAACTTTAGTTTTTGTGTTATGGTAAGTAGTCGGGGCAATCAACAATCCGAACCTGTATCATTTATGCGAAAAATACTTGTCCAACTTTACTAGCAATAAAGGATTTAAAGGATTCAATAAAGGATTTTTAGATGTTGACGATAGACCTGAGCTGGTGAAGGACGGGGAAATCCAAGAAAACTTAAAGACTTGTGAATTTCAAGTTTAAACTAACTTTAACAAATACCAATAAACATATTTGTTGCTGAAACAATAATAGTCACGTACTCATTTTGGCCACTGAAGAGAAGATCAAAGAGCTTTAAGATCAATACCAGTGAAAAGAGTGCTTTCGCATAGCATCATTCCCGGTTCATTCACGCGTCCCTGACCCGAGGCCAATCTCCCTAAAAGTCAATATGGAAATGCCAGTGGCATTATTGACGGTTCAGCAATCACGGCAATGATCGTTGCAGGCCCCTTTGATGAGGCTGGACGAGAATAGCCCGATGCTCTAAGGGCGGCTGTGACGATAGCCTCTCTGATTGCAAAGTATCCGCGTAGGCTCTGAAACTCCGAGTTCAGGATGAAAAAATACAAACATTAGCTATTTTTTTTACTAATGGTTTAATGATTGGGTAAGTGGGTTAGAACAAATTATTATTAGTATAGAAGATTTTTCTGTCTATTCGTTAGGTATTGTCATGATTTAATAACGACAGCGAGATACAATCAAAATTATCTATATGTGCCTTGCCTTTTCAAAACAGATGTGTTCAAGAGTGTCAACGTTTAGTCGTACATTAGAGGCGGAGATTATTTTGAACAGAATTAGAAAAGTGTCATTGATTTGAAAAGGAAATTATCACAAAATCTTGCTGTTTTTTAACCATTCAATAAAACCGTATTGTATTTACTCAGAAGTTATTGTTCGCTAAATTGTTCAAAATCCGTGCGAAGCGTAGTTTGAGAATATTATATTATTGATTTTGTAATGTTTTCTCGCAATGGATGATAGAGAAAGTATCATTTTTCTTCACGCGGATTGCGACGAGATTTGTCAAGAAATCAAATTACTGGCTGCTGAAAGAGGAATTGCTTCTGAAAATAACACACAAAAAAACGAGGGAGAAGGGCTCCCAAAGCTAACCCCCATAGTGAGTCAAACAGCATGACAAACATAATTAATTCATAATCACACGAATGTGTAAAATTGGGTCCGAGTGATTTACGTTATGTGTTTGACAGAGATTCAGATTTCCCGACCGGGTCAGTGTGACTCATACAAGCTTGGTTATCCATGAAAAATTTGACGCGACCAACTCTTCTTTTCAGAGAAAAAAATACCAATGTTACAATCCAACGAACTTTATAATCTGTTGGAAAGGGAAAACGATTAAAAGCTGCTACCGTCACAAATATATATAAATCAATTAGGCGAGCTGCAACATTTAACAGTTAACGTTACGTCAAACGATATCGACCTCTGCAAAACTGTGAAACGACGACCATTAAGTATTCGTTTTACAGCTTATCCAATTAAGCATCCAAGAATTAAGTAAGGCCAAAAATTTGCATCATAACGATCTGGCGACGGATACTGATCAACATGATAGAAATGAACATGGTACGATATTTTTAACGCATTCATTAATTTTAGTTTAGTGTCTTTGGGCATACAGTTTATGATAAGTTGAAACTGTTTTCATACATCGCATGTATAAGAAGGATAGCACAAATATGTAGATGTAATACACTGTCATTATTGAAGATGAGCATTCAATACAGCCGAAAACGAGTGCGTCTCTGCTTTCATCGTGTAATCCGAGAGCAACGCTGTTTCCATCGTGTAATCCCAGTGCAACGCTGCTTTCATCGTGTAATCCCAGTGCAACGCTGCTTTCATCGTGTAATCCGAGAGCAACGCTGCTTCTATCGTGTAATCAGAGTGCAACGCTGTTTCCATCGTGTAATCCCAGTGCAACGCTGCTTTCATCGTGTAATCCCAGTGCAACGCTGCTTTCATCGTGTAATCCGAGGGCAACGCTGCTTCCATCGTGTAATCCAGCGACATATGAGAGCCTTGGTGATGACAGTAATGCAACCGGTGTACTTGATTGGAGAGTATATAAGGGAAGGGCGACGATTAGAAACAGAATAGCAATGCCAATGTGTTGAAAATGATGAATTAATTTAGAACCTATAACAAAGTATCGAAGTTACGGTGTCGATATGTGAAGCCAGCCGTCAGTTCACTAGCAATCTATACAATTTTTTTCGATGTGCCAGGAGAATTGGTTTGCATACGAAAGCGTCAACGTCATATTATGTTGGGCCTTGAGATATCCGATTGGTTACAGTGCTGACCTCACATTCTAGCAACGGAATTTATTGGCAAGGCTGATTCACGAAAAGCCGTTGACGTAAGATTACTTTGAAGGTGTTCATCTCTTTAGTTAGAGGGAGAAGAAAATATGTAGAGAATAAGAATGTGCTGAAGCATTTTGTGAGGAGAGTTCTGAGAGTTACATGGTAATATGTAGAGAATAGGAATGTGCTGAAGCATTTTGTGAGGAGAGTTATGAGAGTTACATGGTAATATGTAGAGAATAGGAATGTGCTGAAGCATTTTGTGAGGAGAGTTATGAGAGTTATGAGAGTTATGAGAGTTATGAGAGTTATGAGAGTTATGAGAGTTACATGGGATAAAAATAAGTTGGGGAAACAATTGAGGAGAATGAGATCTTCTGGTGCGGAGAGGTGAGTCTTAGAGGTGAGTCTGAGAGGTGAGTCTGAGAGGTGAGTCTGAGAGGTGAGTCTGAGAGGTGAGTCTGAAAGGTGAGTCTGAGAGGTGAGTCTGAGAGGTGAGTCTGAGAGGTGAGTCTGAGAGGTGAGTCTGAGAGGTGAGTCTGAGAGGTGAGTCTGAGAGGTGAG
>SDVV010018289.1:0-13793 GCA_016164225.1 Gammarus roeselii
TGTGTGTGTATAAATATATTGCTACCAAAATGTAAATTGTCTACATATATAAGAAATAACAAGAAACGAGTTTATTTTCAAGGATACCCGCTTCCTGGTCTTCCAACTAAACGTGTTCCGAAGGAGCCGTCAATACCTTTCCACAAACTTATGTCCAGAAGTCGTCAGATAGCATCGCATATTGCTTGTAACGCCACCGAACTGAGCCCAATCAACCATTACTCATCACTCATGTAATCTCATTCCAGTACGACGTGTCTGTCCCATTTCTGAGTACCGGCAGCCCTCAGTCCGCCACATGACTCACTCATCCCCCTTCTCTGACCAGTTCCCCACCCCACACTTTCCCTCCTGACAGGAGTGTACATCAATGGGTTGACGTGAGTCACGCACGCTGCTCGGTAACAAGTGTCGGGGGGTAACAGCTGTAAGTGCGATGCAGCAGCTGTCGTGGGCGGCAGGCCGAGGAAATTAGTGATGAAACTGTCAGTGAGTCCGTGAATGCGACGAGTGCTCTCAACGACAGTAGTTAACAGACCCACGGTGTTATGGGACGCCCTCGCTGCTGCAGTTAGAAGTCTTGGTTCTCTTGGAGCAGTATAACCGTCAACAAGAGTAACATAAACTAGATAGACAATCAACAAGTAGCCCGTTGAGATTCGGATGCTTTAGCTGCGTATAGCCACTCATCCTCCGGCCTCTCAAAACTCACAACAATAATCGACTTGGAACCTAAATGGCTTCACAGTTAACAATAGCACCATGATTTCGCCAAAAAAATCACCTTTAGTTTATAAAGCCTCCACGGGCGTGCATGTCTTGCAAGGTCTCGCGATGCCACTACCGGGACGCGGGGCTGCTATAGAAATGTGGACAGCAATTTGGTAGACGTAGATGAGGCCTAATTTCATAAATAATTGAAAGATTTTTGTTTCCCTGTGCAGTGTTTTACCATAAGCCAAAATTCCAATACTTTTTCTTCCAGACGAGTTACATGCAAATGTAAATGGCGCTTCCCATGTTCAACGACATCGCTTCACCACACAAGATTCGCCAGTACGAGCATCGCAGGGGTAAAGGATGGAGGAATTTATTCAAATTTTTAAGCAATACAACTCGCGACTGAAGCTATTGAACTCGGGACAGTCATGACTATTCTTTTATCCCCCTCCTAACAGATGCGTATTCTCCTTAAACACCATCAACTGATAGCCGCTGAAGACCAAGGTGGGTACACACAGCAGGAGAACAATTGATGTAATTGGTGAGATAGTCAAGATACTTATATCACGCAAGCAACACACTAGCTGCGCGTCATGTGACTCAAGATCATCCATTGGATGGGATCACATTGTAATACATTGAATATGGCACGCTCGTGGATCGGTGCAAGTTCTAAAACTCTCAAATTACTATGACTATGAATTTCTATGGTCTGACGCTGTTTCTGAACAAAAACATACAAAAATCAATGGAATGACTGTGAGGTGTTGTGGTAACGACATCATAAAGGATCTCATCTTTGCATCACAAGTCACTTATTTGCAACCTCAGTAATCCACAAATCGCGTTCCTAATTGATTACCCGTTCCTAATGTAATTATAGGTTTATGTAATTGCCAGTAAATTCCAAATTTCAATGCAAGTGTTATAGTCCTTCGCTTCCACAATTGATTGAGTCAATATATATTGTACGTTTATTTGTCAATTCTCATTTATGTAGCACCTCGACACTGGCTTCAACCTCACCCATGACTCTCATGTTACAAGGAACCCTCATGCTCATGACTTTAACGATTTTTTTTAAATGTTACCCATAAAGAAGTAGACCTGGACCTTGTAGGTCATTTGTGTTTGTCGTGGCTTCAGCGCGTCAGCGTAATCTCAGGGACTGGGGCCTAAGACTGACTTATCCTGGTTATTCATTTTTTTGTTACATCCTGTCAAACATATCGATAAAGTATTGAGGTTTTATTCATGGTTACCCGCGTTTTGATATCAGTTCACTTGTTTCCTTATCTACATTGCTAATCCATTTCTGCCTTCCATTTTTTATGTGTTGAAATATTTTGATTTGCGTGTGCATCCCGAAAGGGTGGATGGATTCAAGCATGGTCGCAAATACGGGTCCAAATATAATTTTCCAATTACGATTCATTTCAGATTGGATATCAAGAACATCGCATGTTGATCGTGTTGGACACTTTTCCTGTTTCAATTCTAAATAATTCATAGCCACTTGTATCATTAACCCTTTACCACGTTATACCGGCTCTCGTCCGGCCTCTACCCTCGGTGAACTCACGAGACGATCATGGCTTGTAATGCAAGAATCGTCATTGGGAGGTAACTTGAGTTTTGTTATACACATTTTTATATTATTGTACGCACTATTGAGTAATTTATTTATGACTTTGTACCTATAATATAGGTAGAAGTAAAATCAGCCTCTCACCTGAGTCTCTCTTTACAATCCTTCTCTTTACACTTTCTGAGGTATTTTATGTAGACTCGAGCCTTAGCCAAATCCTGCCATATTATTTCTTACCTTTCTTCTATACCGTGTTTTCTGTAAGTGTAGTTTAACCTACTGTAAGTGTAGGATAATTTATTCGAGTTGTATTGTTGATCGTAGGATGCATTTATGTTTGAGGTGGCAAACTAAAGTCTCTCCAGCTTACAGCCTCCCTCGCCGTCGAAACTGTGCTCGATCGTATCCCAGTCGCGTCCGCCCGGCTTGGTGTGACAAGCGGTCTAAATCAAGGCCGGCCAGAAGGGGAGAATCAGTCATGAGCGACGGACCGGCAAGAGAGCAGTACTTTAGGATTGCATTGACTCATTGAATTAAACATATTCAACACATATTTGTGTCTGTTTCTTTGTTGAATAGTTCATTATGAGACCGAGCGTCGAAGCTTACAACAGATACAGGAAAAATACGCGCAAACGATTGAACAAACGGCACTCGAGAAATCGCCTCTTGTAGTTGACTTCTTGCACGTCATAACCAATTTTCTTGAGAAGCTGTGTGAATAATCTTTTTATGATGTCAAAAATAGTTTGTCCGATCATATTATGTTCTCCCTGTATCTCAAAGTTGCATATGTCTACATTGGGGCAAAAGTTTTGGTCGGCATGCCACTGGGGCTTTGAATGAAAATATGACGAGGATTGAAAACTGTACATATTAGTATTTTTAATGAGGATAGAAAAATGTATATATTAGTATGCACACATATAAATGGTGCCATGACTATACGCATCTATAACTGTTCTATTTGTTTGTACGTTGACTCATTAAAAGTTTATCGTCCGAATTCAGGCAAAACCAGCTACACCAAATTCAACGGTCGATACTGCAAAATTACTGACACGTTATGTGCTGGGCAAAACTGCTCCGTCTTTTTACTAACGAACTTCATGTTGTCAGTGACTATAACTCATGATCATGAGGTCTGAGCACAGTAGCGTGTTCGTATACACCCGTACACGCATGTCTATCACTGGAATAATCTTGCCTCCAACATTATATGAATGAGTGAAAATAGCAATTTACTTCAGTGCTTGAAAAATAAATCCTAATCCTAAATACATCTACAGACAAACCTGGACGCAGAGTAACTCGAGCAACATGTATCCGAGGGAAGGACATGATGGAGGGTAGGTGTCTGTTGTGCGATGGTGCTGACTGGTCGGCTCTGGGCCTGGTGGTACTGAGGATCATTTCCTGCCAATACATGTCAGTCGTAACGGTACTGCACATTAATATAATGTTTCCGCGTAGCAGTATTGGAATCGGTGTTTGTTAATACGTGAATCGGTGTTTGTTAAGGAGTGAATCGGTGTATGTTAACAAGTAAATCGGTGTCCGCTGATATGTGATTCGGTGTTTCACTATAAATGAATCGGTGTTTGTTCATAAGCGAATCAGTGTTCGTAAATATGTGAATCAGTGTTTGTTAATAAGTGAGTCGGTGTTGGTAAATATATTAATCGGTGTTTGTTAATAAGTGAATCGATGTTTGTTAGTACGTGAATCGGTGTTTGTTAATTGGTGAATTGGTGTTCATCCGTAAGTGAATCGGATTTTGTTAATACATGAATCGGTGTATTTTTTTATTATGTGAATCGGGTTATGTAGATATATTAATCGGTGTTTGTTAATAAGTTAATCGGTGTTTAAATTAGTCAATCGGTGATGGTTAATAAGTTAATCGGTGTTTGTTCATAAGTTAACCGATGTTTGTTAATAAGTTAGTCGGTGTTTGTTCCTGCATGCCCAAGGGTGAATGATATTCCCTAACGTTCAACGATCAATAGAACTCTTGAGTGATTGTGTTAGTTCTCTATTGACCGCTGATGAAAACTAGATTTTCAGAATCAATTTAGATGACTTCTCATGATATACACCATGCACAAAAATAGTTGCATTACTCGCTGGAAAAACATTGTTTCTTTTTTTTTTACTATTACCCACACTTTTTATTTTGCTACTGTACCTAGAAACATTAAAATACGACAGCTCCTCGATCACGGATCTAACCCCTTGTTGCATTTACTGTGTTATGATCAGCCTCCGCTAGCACGTATATTTGGAAACATTGCTAACCGAACATTACCACCAAGAGCTGCGTAGTGTGTGCCCTAAAAACAGTGTAGGCATAGGCCTGTTACCCCTAGCTTGAGTTACACGAAGAAATCCCTTGCCTTGCATAGATTTCGGTTCCCCTCCAAAAGCAGGTGGTCCCACCATATGCATTACAGGACGTAGGAGACGTTGACGAGTTAAGGCAATTTGCCCATCCTGTTAAACTTGACAATTCAGCATTGTGTAGCCGGTATCCCATAATGTAGAAGGGTAGTGTTAGTTCAGGGGTATCGTATATAAAAAGATGGGAGGAGCCTGTAAATTTAGTTAACAGCCAAAGTTTAAAAGAGGCCAATAAGGTCAAGGTTTCAAGACACCACGCCTCTTTGGGAAAGGGACCAAAAGGTAAATGGTTCCCTTATTGGAGGATCATTTCATACACATACACAAGGCCCTCCTATATCATTTCAGGGCGCAGATCTGAAGTATAGATCTTATATCATTCCATTAGCTGATCCATCGGGTGGAGGTAAGACCGACTTCAGATGCGATTAGCACTCAGTATCTCATATTCATAGGCGTGTGATATTGCCCTTCAGCGTTAATATCTGTTCCTTAGGTTGTTACTTAACTGTAATTCCTCAGTATTTATATCCCGGGTTTTGTATCTCCCTACAGGGTGGGTCTTCCCCTTGTCTTCGCCTTTGCGTCGCCTTTTCGTTTTACGCTTACGCTTTACACTTATACTACACTTCTTTTTGCTGTTCATTTACACTTTTGTTCCGTTGTATCCGTTATATTACAATCAATGTTTAGTGCTATAGCACGAGTTCAACTGTTGACATGTTACTTGTTTTATTCAAAATAATAGTATAAAACCCCTGTTTAATCATTTGTACCTTGCATTTATACCTGATCATATAAACATAAAAGCTTTCACACAACAACTGATCCTCTTTCTTCTTCTTCGTGCGGTAGCGCGACATTGAGGCCTATTCACCGTCAGACAGGCTTAAAATAACGCCACCAATAAACTATTTTGTATACATTTTATTTGAACGCGAACAATGGAACTCAATAATCCGTTTATAGCATTTAGCGATCCCGACGCACGCAGAAGTAAAATGATAGCAATGATTATTGTTGTCATGTCCATGAGCCTAAACTCGATGTTGCACAAAGTTGTACAGAGTGCGATCATCATGAATTGAGCATGCAGTAATTAAGAAAGGTCCAGCCCTCAGATATACGGCAGCGGTTGTGGACGTCGCCGCCTTATTACGCGGGCACATTAGGCACACTAAACTAACCTACGTGTGTGTACGAGCTGTGTACGTTAGGCACACTAAACTAACCTACGTGTGTGTACGAGCTGTGCACATTAGGCACACTAAACTAACCTACGTGTGTGTACGAGCTGTGTACGTAACCGTGTACGTAGCCGCATGGAGATATACACGGACCGTGCAGACAACCGACAGTATCATTTGGACCTAATAGAGGGGTCCAACTCCTTTGTACTCATCCCATTCCTTCTATACTTTTTTGTGTATATGTGCAAATATAATTTTACATAACAAGTGTGTATCATTTCCTCTGCCGTTAGCACCAGGGATCTCAATATTCCATGTAATATTGTTTACCGACCTGATACAAACAGAACAGGGGATCTCAATATACCTTGTACTACTGTTTATCGTCCTGATGCGCACAGAACAAGGGATCTCGATATTTCTTGTAATACTGTTTATCGTCCTAGTGCACACAGAACAAGGGATCTCAATATTTTTTGTAATATTGTTAAGCGACCTGATGCACACAAAACAAGGGATCTCAACATTCCTTGTAATACTGTTTATCGTCCTGATACACACAGAACAAGGGATCTCAATATTCCTTGTATTATTGTTCAGCGACCTGATGCACCCAGAACAAGGGATCTCAATATTCCTTGTAATACTGTTTAGCGACCTGATGCACACAGAACAAGGGATCTCAATATTCCTTGTAATATTGTTTAGCGACCTGATGCACACAGAACAAGGGATCTCAATATTTCTTCTAGTATTGTTTAGCGACCTGATGCACACAGAACAAGGGATCTCAATATTCCTTGTAATACTATTTTGCGACCTGCTGCACACAGAAATCAAATGTTAGCAATCATTATGGTTCAGTTCTTGTAGGTTACTTGCAGTACGAAATGTTTCTAGCAACTTACTTAATCTTTTGAAAACTACGCTTCTCTTCAAATCCCCCAAACATCTAAAGACTGTGAGTGACCGTGTATCGACGACCGCGGTAAGCAGTTCTGTTTTGCCTGACGTGTGTGTGTTATGATCAGCCTCCGCTAGCACATATATTGGACACAAGGACCGAACATTACATCAAAGAGTGAGTTGTGTAGGCCTTAGGCCTGTTAACACGAAGAAATCCCTTGCCTTGCACATTTTTCGATTCCTCTCCAAGGTATGTTTACAAAAGCAGGTGGTCCCCCATATGGATTACATGACCAGGAGACGTTGACGAGTGTAGTGCCATTTGGGCATCTTGTAAAACTCGACGAGTCAGCATTGTGTGGACTGGATCCAATAACGAAGAGGGGCTGTGTTCACTCTCATAGCTTAGGGTTATCTTAAATCAAACAGACAGATGGGAGGAGCCTACAAAATTTATTAACGGCTTGAATTGTATGTTTGCCATTAAGGTCAAGGTATTAGGACACCACGCCTCTTTGGGGAGGGAACAAAATTCAGAGTGGTTCCCTTATTGAAGGATCACTTCATATACATAAACAAGGCCCTCCCATAATATTTTACATCGTTTAGGACCTCACATTTCATAGAAGAGCTGCTCAGGAAAAGGGTGGATGCGCTGCTCTGCGCTGAACTTTACACTTTTTGCTCATTGCTTTCCTTTCGTTTTGTTCGCCGCTACCCTTCTTTTTGCTGTTCATTTAGACTTTTGTTCCATTGTGTCCGTTTATATCACAAGCATTGACAGATCTCGATTGCGAGTTAACCTGTTGACATGTTACTTTGTTTTAGTTCAAAATAATATTATAAAATAACTGGTGTCATCATTAAAACCTATGCACCTTTTACTTAATTTTAATAACGTATTAAAATAAAACCTATAACACTGGTAGCAGCGGTGAGGGATATTAAAGCTAATAAAAATTAAATTATTCACTTCTTTACTACAAATTGAAAACGTCACTTTAAAACAAAATGCTTCAAGTCCCCTTACACACGCTCTCTATCGAGACACTCGACCCGTGCCGTGCCTCTCGTGTCCACATGCTACCAAAAATAAACAATAACAACAATGAGGGAAGGACGGAAACCGCAGACCTACACTGCGGGTGGTCGCGAAGGGTTGACCAGAGAGGAACGTGTCGGCTATCACCCTGCGCTACCACCACGGAAATGGCAGCACCAGATTCTTTATCTGCCAGCACGGCAGTCTGTCAATTCCGGCAGGCCGAAAGGACTGCCGCATCCGGGGACGGACTACCTCGGCCAAGAGGGACTGAAAATTTAGTCAATGGTCACGACCAGCTGATTGACATGGACAGATAAAGACAATCACGGCGGCCAAACCAAGACAGCAGCCAGGAAAATGTGCCACTGGGAGAACGCAACCTCACAGCCTCCAGGGGTCTTCAGAAACAAATTTATACAAACTGTAAGTAACTAAAAGCAATAAGAAGTGAACCAAGAAGCCTATCAAATTAAGTGTGATACATCGCGATAGGCCGTTCTCCCGTAAGAATTGAAATTAGAGTTCGTGAAAATAAAAGCAATTACAACGACCTCCAAAAAAACTTTCGATTATATCTGCTATCGAATCAGCAAATGATACCAAAATTAGTTTTGAAGTAAATTTAAGTAGGTGCGCGTAAATTATTCGACCTGTTGATCCAGCACTATCCCTCGATATTGCAGTCAGGTAAATAATTCAAGAAAAATGAGTCGCGGTGGCGGAAAGTGAATCCTGAAATGCACAGAAAAATATATTTATAGTAGAAAAAATGAAAATATGTCAGGAAATGAAATTGAAAAGCAAAACCAATAAAATATAGTTAGGTATTTAATATAATAGATAACCCGTTTTTCACCGTTGTAGTATATAAGTTATTTTTTGTAGTATATAAGCAATTTTTTGTGTTAATTGAACGTAGATAGCTGGTGAAAAAATCTATATTTAATCGATCACAGGAAAAAAAATCATAGTCCCATTCTGTAGAAAAGTTCAGATAGTCTTGCGTTTCCGTTTTAAATTTCATACAAAATTTCCATGACCAATTGGTTAGGTGAAATGTCTAAATACCCGATGTACGGTTATAAATTTCAATAGTTCATGTAGAGTCGATTTCATGTGCTGTCAATAAATTGTCGTGTAGCATCCAGGTCTGCGAAGAAATGCGGTATTCAATTTCAGGAAATTTGAGTCCAATTTTCAAAATAGTAATTTTCAAATGGGAACACCACTGTCCGTAATTTCAATAAATGTCCGTCGTGTGACGAGTTAGACGCAAAGCAAGTGATGTGCAAGTTGGTCGAGGCGATACGTAATTGTTAAACGAGCGAACGCGTGAATAGAAGAATGAATGAACAAACCGTCACCAAACACACTCAACCCAATGACAAAACAAATCATGCGACGGCTCGGTAAATAAAAGGAGACGAAGGCAAGTCGTTTCTAAGCGACAATCACTGACTCAGGTCAGAAACAGAAAATAGAAGGGTGAACCGTCTTGTTTTTTTCATATTAAAAGACGAGCAAGCAATGCTTTTCTGGAGAAACAAGGACTAACATACGAACAGGCAAGGCCAATCTAGGTATGACTGAGTCCACACGTGACTTCTCATACAATTTCTACCATCGGAAATTCATAATGTTAGCTCTATGGTGGTAACTGTACGGACAAATGCTTTGAAAAATAGGCGAACGGCAGCCCACTTCAACCTCCGGCCGACATAGCGTGGGAATACGAGAGAGTAAAACCGAGCATCATGAATTTCAAAACCGTTAACCCCAATTTGCTGACCTAGCTAAATAAAATACCCGCAAACCATGCTTTTCAAAATGCGTTAACCGAAAAAAAAATAACAAAACATAACACATCAAAGCCACAACTTGAATGATTGTCTTTTGATCAAACATGAAATGTAGTGAGTCCGATTTAAATATTAGTGATGCGTGTCCAAGTTCAGCTTATTGAATACATTAATAGAAGAATGAAAATATGTAATTACTAAGATGTGTGAGGTACAACCTGCCACCTGCGTGTGGCATTTACTATGTCCATAATAACGTGTAAGGTAACTATTCTATAAGTCATGTCTCCCGAATTGTGTAATTAGATCATAAGCTTTGTTCCCTTTTTTGCATATGTTAGTTCAATGGTACCTTGAACCAACATACGCTGAAATTAGCAAAATAATACAATGAAACTAGTAGACAGTCGCGACCTAATCCTTCCGTGGCCCCCCGTCAAACAGGAAAAAACATTATAAAGATCGGTATAGCAATATGTCCAGCAACATGGTTGCACGCCCTAAGCAAAATATCAATGTTCAATAAAAATTTGCATTCAGCTATCCCAGTAACATCAAATATGCAATCATGTCGCCAACATTTAGATCTAGTTTTTTTCTACAATTGATCGAACCGTGCGATACATGTCATAAATCCTTATGTTGCAAGTAGTCGCACGCTCAGAGATTTGTTTTCTCCCGACATTAAAATTACATATCATTAATACAACCAATCTTTTTCTCTAATGTATAACATACAATCATGCCTAAAAACTCCACGCAGCCTGCCTTCCCACATAGAACTATCCAAGGGTCGAGGGAGAACTACGGTAAGTTGCCAGTACAGAGTCATAAAAGTGGGGACACTTTCCTTCAATAAAGGAATGGGGGTGTTATGATCAGCCTCCGCTAGCACATATATTGGACACAAGAGCTAACCGAACATTACAACAAAGAGTGAGTTGTATATGCCCGAGAAACAGCGTAGGCCTTAGGCCCGTTAACCCTAGCTTAAGTTACACGAAGAAATCCCTTGCCTTGCATATTTTTTGATTGCCCTCCAAAGTATGTTTACAAAAGCAGGTGGTCCCCCATATGGATTACATGACCAGGGGACGTTGACGAGTGTAGTTGTTAAGAGCTTCGTATAAAGGTTGCTATAAATACGTTAAAAGGTGAAGCAAGGTTGTAAGGAAAACAAAAATGTTTTTATCATATTATTTTAAATAAGGTAACAATAATAATTGAGCAGGGAACTTCACAAATCAATGATATTGGTTGGTGACACTATAATAAGAGCAGCTACAAGTTAAGGTGCATGATTGATATTGTGTAGCTGTAATGATATCTGAATAAGTCAACAATTGCACGAACGCGGAGGTAAATAATTGTAGGCGATTAGAATAGACAAAAAGACGGTGCGTTCTGAATGAGATGTTAACCCTACAGTGCCAAACTCTACACTGTCGGTCTACCAAGAGGTGCCCTGCTTCCCCAACTGCTCCATGACTCACAATCTTACAAAAAGGGAGGCGCCTTGCGCTACTGCGTGAGAAGGGAATCCTCCAATCAGGGAGCAGCCCCACCGTTCGTTCACCTCTGAGGGGGCGTATCCCCACGGTTCCATATCTCGTATTGGCACATCATAATACCCTAGACTCCATTTTCATTTTGGTAATACATGCAGGGCTAAGAAGTCGATGAGACCAAATACATAGCCAGCTGCTGCTGCATCTATATCGATCATCAGAACAGCTGAATCTCCTTTCTACCGATCGGCACAAATGACCTCCCATTATACAACGGGCCTTCGACGACATACACGAGTGACCAAGTCCGAGGGCACACATCTGTTTGCTGAAGGAAGCAAAAATTTGGGGAAGGCTAGGCCTAATTCAGCCGTTCGCATCGTGAGAAACCCACACTTCGGCTACATATTATAAGCGTAAAAACGGAGTGTTATAACATAGTGCCAAATAAGCATCTAGCAAAACTCGACGAGTCAGCATTGTGTGGACCGGATCACATAACGAAGAGGGCTGTGTTCACTCTCATAGCGTAGGGTTATCTTAAATTAAACAGACAGATGAAAGGAGCCTACAAAATTTATTAACGGCCTAAATTGTATGTTTGCCAATAGGGTCAAGGCATTAGGACACCACGCCTCTTTGGGGAGGGGACAAAATTTAGAGTGGTTCCCTTATTGGAGGATCACTTCATATACATAAACAAGGCCCTCCCATATTATTTTAGGAGTGCAGGGGTACATTGTTTAGGTCCTCACATTTCATAGAAGAGCTGCTCGAGAGGAGGGTGGGTGCGCTGCTCTGCGTTGAACTTTACGCTTTTTGCTCTTCGCTTTCCTCTCTTTTTGTTCGCCGCTACTCTTCTTTTTGCTGTTCATTCACACTTTTGTTCCGTTGTGTCCGTTTATATCACAATCATTGACAGAGCTCGATTGCGAGTTAAGCTGTTGACATGTTACTTTGTTTTAATTCAAAATATTATTCTAAAATAACTAGTATCATCATTAAAACTTTTGCACCTTTTACGTCATTTCAACAACCATAAATATAAAACTTATAGCATTTGGTGGCGGGCGGATGTTTGACGCTGTTCAGATATTATAAGTGTTGGCTAATCATGAGTTTAATTTATCTTCAGGAATCCTAAGTCTTTCCAGACTGATGGCTGGAGAACGTTTGTGTATGGTTGGTTGTAGTTTCATTTGTAGTGTTATGCTTCAATGTTCAAGTTAGCCCTAATGTCAACGTGGGTGTCGTGCATTCATGAAAAACCTCGGACCTGCGTGTGTGTTAATACTCCCTACCCTCGGAATACGCTCTTGACTGGTAGATTAATGTTATTCACTGCCCTCACAGGAGCCTCTGGCTTGCTCCTGAGGAAGTGCCCTAGAATATCGTGCTGTGCTCGTTGAGACACATTGTTTGTGCGCTTGGCGGCTACTGGGGGGTTCTTCTCGCGTAAATCTAACATTGTGCGTAGTGCTAATGACAGGCTATCTTCTCAAACTCTCTCACACGAAAAATAAAGCCCACACTCAGATATTTTACAAAGGACATGCAACTTCTCTCTTTTAAATAACTTTTCTGTAGTAAACAACCACACCGTACACTTATTTAGGGTGGGAAGATATTGGTTGTGTCTTGTGTACCGCGCAACGCGTCCATGGGAATAGCTAGACTTGACCAGCCTTACTGTGGCTGTAGGAATCATTGGAGTAGAAAGTCAGAAGCACAAATCGGCTACATTAATGGTGTACGCTAGCTATACGTTAACGATCACCCGTTGAGTGTATAGACAGGCTAAAATAAACCCTTCAGCTCAGTTGGTAGAGAACAGCCTAATGTAATACTGTGCTACATCATTACATACTTTGTACATGTTTTTAAGCAATTTCGTATTGAGGTTCCATGCAATTGTATGCAATTATTCGTGCAATTACTCTCAACGATGATCACGAAGGCTCTACCAATGCAGTACGATGCACATTCGAGACTTGAGTCACGACGTGCTGGGCTGCTGGGAAAATTATAAATTCCTGATTTGATTTTTCAATGCGTATATATATTGTGGTATTTTCGTAATAATTTCACATGTTTATATGAGACGTACCCATTTAATGTCATCGTCTCAACTATAAATCTCCTGTTTTCGATCTAGCTAAACACCTGCAACTATAATAATATTGAAGTAATAATATTGAGGTGATAGTTGCATAGTTGCATCATTCATACACCAATTCGATGGCCGAGTTATTATTATTATTAAATCATTAAATTCCATCGTCTAGCAATGGGTTTTCAATACTTAGGTATAATACATCAAACTTAGTTTTTATATGCACTATTTGAATTAGCGAAACGAGAGATAAAGTGAATTCGTGACAGCGCATCTGTCGGCGGCCAGTTTGTAGCTACATCATGTTTCAGAACATGATTCACAATATATGTTATTGGAAATCTTGAAGAAGAAGAAAAAAAAAAAAAAAAAAAAATGCATGAGTTTGATAAATCGAAAAAGAATCTATCGCAACTCATCTCTAGAGAGCTGCTGGCTCGCCTTCATCGAACTGAATGGAATTCACAATATACCATCATACATGTACACATTGAAATACACATTCAAATGTGCACACGACT
>SDVV010018290.1:0-13793 GCA_016164225.1 Gammarus roeselii
ATATTTGTTTGTATACGTGAATTTTTATGAGTGGAGTAAAATATCATCTTTCTTCTTATCGGGAACGTAATACGCTATCTGTATTTATACAAAAATTATCATTATCGATTAATGAATCTTCATGTAATTGGCCATATTTTATTGTCTAATATAACTAATTTAGTGAAATACCCTCATCAGCACCCGCATTCGCAGAGATCAAAATTGGCAAATCCGCATCCATATCCGCATCCGTGGATGTCTAAACTTTGACATCCGGTCCATCACCAATCCATTACATCTTCTCAAAGTCAAATAGTCCAGAATCTGGCATAACTCATCAAATAAATAAACAACAAGAGTCATCTATTTTGAAAATTTTCAAAGTCGTACTAAATATTCTGCTGGTAAAAAATATGGATCCAATATTTTAATTCTATCACCTCACATAAACATTGATTGGATTATGGTACTTGAAGGATTATAGTTTTCTTTTCTAGCCCGTCAGGCTGAGTCATCATATGAATGTTGCCTCAGCGAAGTCCATTTAGTTCCATATATTATCAGCGACAGTCTGTTAAATAGGTCCTCGACGTTAACGACCGTTAACGTCATAGCCGTTAGCGACCCTACCGCCCAGTTCGAACAGTATATTAACTACATAGATCATTTAGTGGTAGTCTTACCAAAACAGGTATGTGGATAACACACTTTTATGATATGCCGAACTTTATTAACTGTTTCAATCATTTAATGGTATTCTTACCCAAACATGCATGTGGTTAAGACACTTGTATGAAATGCCGAAATTCATTAACCACATCGATCTTTTAATGGTATTTTTACTAAAACAGGTATTTGGTTAACACAATTTTATGAAATGCCGAGCTTTTGTAGTAAAGACGTCGAAAAATGTGGACTGGGCGGTTGAGAGGATGTAAAAATATGTACATTTAACTATAAGTTTGCGTGGATCGATAATAATGCGTCAGTAAAGGTTAAGTGACTGATCACAAGGTTGTTTTTGTAATTTTTCTCTTTGCTCATCAGAAGGTATCAATTTAATTTTTGGTTTGCACAAAAGAGTGAAATGTTTACGTGTTTTTGGTTGTAGTCCTTGTCAGTCAGTATCAGTCAGTAATTCGAGTAATAAACATGGATGAGAAGTTGAATTAAAGGAACTTATAAGAACGCATATCTGCAAACTTTTACCGGGTTTAATTGGTCTTATGCAACTAACTGGTCAATCTGGCATAGTGATCAGCTTTCTAACTAACATAGCAGGTCAGTGACCTGCTGACACGTGCGGTAGCATTCAAGTTCTATCTGCCCGTAATTAGAGTGTGTTAACAACAATTACTCTCTTGGTAGAAATACTATTGAAGGGCTGAGGCACGCAACACTCGTATAATCAGTGCAGAGCTATATTACAATAAAATAAATGTCGATAGATTCTGACCTAGTTAAAATGTTATTGCTGATTGTACCTGACTGCTTCATGGTCGAGCATTTCTCTTCAATGAACAGTTCATTTCCGTCACCGTAGCTCACGATGCGTCGTGAGAGGCACGATGCGTCGTGAGTGCAGGATACGTCGTGATCGCACGATACGTAGTGAGCGCACAATGCGTCGTGATCGCACGACACAACGTGAGTGCACGATGCGTCATGAGCGCACGATGCGTCGTGAGAGCACGATGCGTCGTGAGCGCACGGTCCGTTGTGAGTAAACATTTCGTCGTGAGCGCACGATGCGTCGTGAGCGTACGACCTCCAGCACACCGATAAACGACTTTGCTTATCTAAACAACCCCCATTGAGCCCTGCAATATTGATCGACAGGAACGTTCATGTGTAAATTTAACACACTCATCAACGAGCAGCAACTAACGAAACCCTTAAAAGGTCAAACGGGCTTTTCACACTATATTGAACGCATGCCATTAGCAATACAAATGTGAGCGTTAAGAGCATTTCCTCGTTAGGCCGTCCAAGCAGATGTTCGTAAACAGAATACGGGCACACGGTCAACATAAACAGGCTTGGGATATTTCTAGAATTCTTTCTTCAGAAAATATATGTACAAGTATCCGCGAACAACAAATTCAAACCACAGAAGAGATTATATATATAATCACACATAGAAAAAATCTTATTTAGTCTAAATGAGAGGAAAAAAGTCATGACTTTAACATCGGTAGAATCATCACAACGGCAAAATCATAGCACCAGCAACATCAGAGTGCCGGTAACATCATAGCACCTACAATTTTATAGCGCTGACAACATCATAACTCCAGCATCATAAAAACGCTGACAACATCATAGCACCAGCAACATCACAGCACCGACAACATCATAGCATCAGCAACATCAAAGCGCCGGGAACATCGTAGCACCAGCGACCTAACAGCGCCGGCCATATCATAGCACGAACCACATCAAAACACCGGCAACATCATAACACCAGCATCATCAGAGCGCTAACAACATCATAGCACTAGCAATCTAATGAGCCGGTAACATCATAGCACCATCAACATCGTAACGCCAGCAAAATCATAGCATCAGCAACATCAGAGCACCGGCAACAGCATAGCACCAGCAACATCATAGCTGGTAATATAACATCCACGGTATCATCATATTGTAGCGGCAACATCAAGTAACTGAAATCCTCGAAGCAGCGGCCACATCGTAGCCCCGGCCACATCATAGCACCGCCCACATCATAGCACCGGCACACAATATAGCACCGATCACATTATAGCACCGCCCACATCATAAAACCGGCCACATCATAGCAACGCCCACATCATAGCACCGTTCACAATATAGCACCGGCCATATCATTGCACCGGCCACATCATAGCACCGGCAACATCATAGCACCGGCCACATCATAGCACCTGCCACACCATAACACCGCCCACATCATGGTACCGGCAACATCAAAGTCTCGGTATGAGCCTAGCCACCGGGACATCACCGTACTGTCAATATTGCAGCAGTGACAAAAGCATAGCCCCGCATCATAATAGCTCCAGCAACACCATAGCCCCGGCATCATAATAGCTCAAGCAACACCATAGCCCAGCATCATAATAGCTCCAGCAACACCATAGCCCCGGCATCATAATAGCTCCAGCAACACCATAGCTCCAGCAACACCGTAGCCTCCACAACATCGCTGCAGTGAAACAATGTATCAAATTTCACACGATATTATTTTCAGTTTGGTCCGTGACGAGAATTACACAGAAGAGGTAAAAATTCAATGAAAAGTTAACAAAAACTCTCATTTGCCGGACAAGTCACTTCTCAGTGTGAAGCTCTCGGACTGATTGACTCCAACTTACAGTGGCATGGCTCTATTATCCCACTCAAATCATTCAAACATTCCGGTCTTTAAACCAGAAATTCAGAAAAATGTTGAAACCAATTATTCATTTTACATCTATCCACTGCAAATAAAGTTCTTCATTTGAAACAGCTGGGCGATGACTCGTTCGGCATGCCATGAACAGAGTTCTTCAGTACCACCCGGGCAGATATTCGGCTGGAAAAAATAGGACAACAGACTAAACTGAAACAACACGAGGAGTTACAGTATTATTTTACCTTTACTGGACTAAAGGTCAGTGCGACGACACAGAAAGCAACACACCGACACGGCCAAATGATAACCCGCAGCTCTCGATAACTGCAAAGACGCAGGATTGTCCTACGTACGATTTCGTGCGTCAACTGCAGCCTATGCATCCTACACCTTTTCTGTAAGTGGTGTAGGCACACCGTCAGATAAAATGAGAACATCCTGACAATGCCCATTTCGTCAGAAAAATTACATTACGCAAATATCTGGTCTAGTTAACGAATCAGAATTTGTTTTAATGAGCTTTTCGTGTTGCTGAGTATTGCATGAATGGATGATTCCAGGGGCTAGATCACTGAACATCCCACCTAATGCAAAGCATCTTTTACATAGCATTTCACATCTATATGTTTTAATACAATTATTGAAAAGTGCCGAGTCGAATAGGATATAACATGAAACAAAAGTGTTGACATTATATTCGACTGAGTAGGAGTATAACTTATAACATGAAACAAAAGTGTTGACATTATATTCGACTGAGTAGGAGTATAACTTATAACATGAAACAAAAGTTATGACAATATATTCCAGTGAGTAGGAGGATAACTTATAACATGAAACTAAAGTTATGACAATATATTCCAGTGAGAAGGAGGCCAACATATTTCATGAAACCCAAATATTTGCATGAAGTACACAAATTAGTGACTAAACAACAAGCGATTCAATCTAGGATGGGGCTAAAGAAAACTACGTGCTTAAAGGGCAACCAGACATCGTTTAAGCGTAGCCTACCAGACACTCGTTGTTCAATTCTTAGTTGCGGAAAAGATAAATTTGCCCAATTATGAAATCGATATTGATTTACATCAGTCTTCTGACGAGTATGCAGTGTCAGCGTCTGGTGCTGCGTGTGGCGAGATCGAGCCTCGCCCATGGACTCGGTGGTCTTGTGTCTAGGAGAGTGGGACCATCACCCATCTGTGTCGGCTTTCACCCTCTAAACCAGGGGGTTGCGGCCGTATGTCTATACATACATACACATATAAACATGTCCAAACATGTTTGCTCCTAATCTAATTTAATTTTGACAATGCCTATCTAAAATAAAGTAACCCTAACCGGCTCTCTGTACTTGAATGAAAGGACACGTGGTGGTAATACAATCATTAAATAACGTTTATTATTATATAGTAATGTACTTACGTTACGCCATTTGGCCTTTTTATGAATGATTGAAATTGCTTTTCGCTTCAGCAATCATAATGGGGTTCATTCAAATTCTGAAATTATTGTTATGAAAAAAAATCGCGAATGTGAGTGCTTTTAGCATCTGCTAAATTGATAAGAAACAAATAATATGGTTGCCAGCGTTGTATTTTCTTCACAAAACTACTAAATCTAAGCTATGTAACTTCTACGTCGGGTATGAGCTCGAGTTGCACCCACCACATCTTCTTCTGAACAGTTATCGCATTGTTTGCTTAACAATACCATGAGAAGGAAGTTTGCTAAACAATACCATGAGATGGGAGTTTGCTTAACAATATGACAATCTCTGATTTTACGGGAGACCCCTTAATTTTCTTTAATTTGTTATACAAACCCTGTGCAGAATTTTATGTCAAACCTGTAATATTTATTTAGGGATGTGCAGGCCAATGGAAAAATATAACATTAACAATTAAAGTTTTCAATAGACTGATAGGATGGTGACTAGGTAACGTCAATCAGGAAGTCACAAAGTAGCTGCCAACAATATTCAAGGTCACTGTCATTCCGCTCTCAGTATGCTAGTGGCAGTATGTAAGGAAGGTAGTTAGTGATTCTCCCTGCAGATCGCTGTCTACTCATTGTTACTAAAAATTACAACTAGTAACGCAACAGACATTTGTCTGTAAGGTCAACAAATAGATAAATTGAATCAAAAAGTTCTCCAATCAACGAGAGAGTTTTTTTTTTCATCGACCTCATATAAATATGTTCGCAAAAAAAAGTCAGAGAAGCTTCAACCTCTAGCATTAATGATGTTTTATAGGTGTGTCATAGAGTATACCAGCCTCCCTGAAATGTGCTGTTGTTAAGAAATTAAATAAAGTCTATTCTGAATGGAAATTGATAAAGAATAGCAAAGAAAAAAATCGAAATCCGCAATACATAAAGAGGAAAATTTGACCAAATCTTTGATATTGCGCCTTTAAATGAAAACGAAATAATAACTATTTGTAGTTCAGAAATTCACCAGCATCTGTTAGCAGGCAGTAGTTCACCAACATCTAAGGAATAAGAAATACATTTGGAACAAACATCAACATCGAAGAAGGCACTTTAGGAAAAATAAAGTAGGATTATGAATGGAAATCTGCTTTCCTCGTTAGATGTTGATAAGATCAGTGATCGATCAGCCTCTTTAATAATGATTCGAGCAATCGCAAATCTTGGAGAAGATCCAGATACCTACAATTGGAGGAGATACACATCAATAAGAAGGGCAAGACAAAAATCTAGAAAGAATTTCAGTAAAAATGTGTAAGAAAAGTTTGGAACGAAAAACCGTTGGGTTGGTAAACTACTAGCAGACATTGTTGGGAATGAGGTTGTAGATCGGTTGCCAGTCCTAATCTCTGGCCGTGTAGAAGACCAAGTTCTTGGAGTGCCAAAGTTAGATCATGGCAAAGGAAAAGAGACTGCAAATGCAGTATATGATATGATCATTGAATGGAACCTAACAGATAAGGTCAAAGGTATGTGCTTCAACACAACTGCTTCAAACGCCGGTCGTATAAACGGAGCTTGTGACTTAATTGAACAAAAATCGGAGCAAGATTTGTTGGGTGTCCTTGGTGACATCATATCCTCGAAATCATGTTGAAAGCAGTGGTATCCACTGCATTGCCAGTTTCATCAGGCCCTGACACCAAATTATTCCAAAGGCCTAAAAAACGTGGAAATAAGATTGATCAAACATGATTCGATCAATGAGACAGCTATCCATAAATGGAAAAAAATCTACAATTTGCAGCAAGAAAACTCAATGAAGATCAGCCTCGCGATGATTACAGAGAATTATTGGGAAGAGCAATCATCTCGATTTACGGTACCGTAGAGAATGGAATTCAAAAACATTCAAAACCTGATGCTCAACAAGGCGAAAAACATTTATTCTATGAAAACCTGGATGTTCAGAAGTCAATTTCAAATAACAGCTATGGAAGCTATTAAAATAAATCAAGGTTGTCGTTTTTTCTGTTGTAATATACACTAAGCATTGGATCTTAGACCCCTCAAGGATCTTCACACTTACAAAATCACAAATGTACAATTAGCGAATATTGCGCAAAAAAAATCAAGGATCATTTGTGGCATCTCCCGGAAGAGTTAATTGCATTTGCCCTCTTTGATGATAAAGTTAGCTTAGACACCTAAAGAAAGATGACGAATGTTCTCACATCACATTCGGAAACAGATCCTTCAAAGAAGACAGGAATTGACATCAAAACTTTTAGCACTAAACAACTTGATGATTTTGTGACGGCTAACACAAAGTCTTTCGCCAGTATACCTTGATTGCCTTCACCATTTTTGAGCAAACCAGTTGAAGATTGGTCTCTCGACGAAAGTTTCAGGACTCATGCAATGTCGTGAAATAAAATGAAAGTTGTTAATTATATGGCTGAATATCATTCTATTATGTTTTTCAGTAAATGATAAACTGGAAAGTGGTTATGATAGGCATCATAGGGATCCTCAACTATAAACAAAGCGATCGTGACACTGCTTCACCTCCCAACACACAAATAAAAGTCGTGACGCTGCTGCACCTCCCAGCACACAAAGAAATGTCGTGACGCTGCTTCACCTCCCAACACACAAATAAAAGTCGTGACGCTGCTGCACCTCCCAGCACACAAAGAAATGTCGTGACGCTGCTGCACCTCCCAGCACACAAAGTAAAGTCGTGACGCCGCTGCACCTCCCAGCACACAAAGTAAAGTCGTGACGCTGCTGCACCTCCCAGCACACAAAGTAAAGTCGTGACGCCGCTGCACCTCCCAGTACACAAAGTAAAGTCGTGACGCCGCTGCACCTACCAGTACACAAAGGAATGTCGTGACACACTTCGATCATGTCACCTCTGACTCTACGTTTCTCTAGCGAATAAAGGTTGAGTTCGCGCAGTCTCTCTTCGTACGATTTATTGCGCAGCGAAGGGACTAATTTAGTAGCTCTTCGTTGGACTTTTTCTAATTAAATAATCTCTTTTCTGAAGATTAAAATTGGACGGAATACCTAAGGTGCGGTTTAACAAATACAGTGTATAACATGTGAATACTATTTCTGTTCCTGTACGAGATTGTGCGGGATATCATGCCTAACATTTTATTGCTTTTTTTAGCTGCATCGTTATATTGCTTCCTGCTTTTCAAGTCGTTACTAATGATGACACCTAGATCTATCTCTTCGGTGACAGGCATCAGTTTCTTTCCGGGCATTGAATATTCGTGTTTAGGAATATGGTGACCAATGTTCATAACTTCACATTTGTCGACATTGAATTTCATTTGCCACTTTTCTGACCATCCAACAATTTTGTTCAAGTCTAATTGTATCTGCTCACACTAGAGTTTGGTTTGCACTTTTCCTCCTAGTTTGGTATCGTCTGCAAACTTACTATTATTAGAGAGTACGTTGCTGTTGAGATTGTTTATGAATATTATGAAGAGAACTGGACCTAACACAGATCCTTTGTGGCACGCCGCTTGTAACTGTACCCCAATTAGAGGAAGCTCCATTAAGTACGACTCGCTGCCGTCTGTCTGTGAGCCAGCATTTTATCCAGTTATTGAGTTCACCTCGAATACATATGCTGTGCAGCTTACTAACCAAGCGTTTGTGAAGAACTTTATCGAAAACCTTTTGAAAGTTAAGGTAAATGATGTCGATCGGAGATTTCGCGTCGTGAAATTCAATTATATTCATGAAAAAAGCAGCAGGTTAGTAAGACATGAATGATTGCGCCTGAAGCCATACTTAGAGTTACCTATTAACTGATTAAATTCCAGGAATTCTGTAATTTTATCCGTGATGAAACTTTCCATCAATTTGCCTATGACTGAGGTGAGACTAATTGGATGGTAATTTCCGCGAAACGTTTTGTCCCTTTTTTTAGAAATTGGGGTGACGTTGGCCTATTAACTGAATTAACTCTAGGAATTCTGTAATTTTATCCGTGATCAAACTTTCCATCAATTTGACTATGACTTAGGTGAGACCAATTGGACGGTAATTTCCGCGAAACGTTTTGTCCCCTTTTTTAGAAATTGGGGGGGACGTTGGCTTTTTTTATTGAGAGGTGCAGGTGTCATTTGTAAGAGATTGGGTGAAAATGTTTGCTTGATGTTCGGCAATTTCGTTCATAGTCTCTTTCAGTATTCTGGGATGAACTAGGTCTGGACCGTGAGAATTTGTAACTTTTAATTTTTCTATATATTTAATAACTTCGGCAGCGGAAAAGTTCACTGTGCTGAGGGCTTCGATTTGTCTTTGCGCTATGATATCCACAAGATTTGGAATATCCGCATTCTCTAACGAAAGTACAGAACAGAAAAATTGGTTAAGCAGGACACTCATTTTAGTGTCATCAGTTTCTAGCTCACCAATATCATTTACAAGAGTGCCAATTACAGATCTTGAATTTTTTTTTGCTCGATATATAACTGAAAAAATGTTTCGGATTAGTTTTGGCGTTAACTGCAATTTCAAATTGTAATATTTTTTCTTTCGTTTCTGGACTGTCTTAAAAATCCGTCTGCTGATTTTGTATTCATTTTATGCAGCATCGTCGTGTGGGTGCTTCTGTTTATTCGAGTGCTTTGCTTTCTCTTGCGACTGAAGGCGCCTCAATTCTCCTTTCCAGTACTTAGGCTGATTGACTGCTGTTCGCCTGTTTTTTGCGAGGGACATGGTCATTTTCAATATTTTGAAGTGCACTCAAATAATTACTTAGCGATTGATTGACATCTTGTCCGAGGGTTATATTTGCTGACGCCATTGCCTCTCTAAAGTTACCAAAGTTAGCTAATCTAAAGTTAGGGACTTTTTCGCAATTAATTGACGTTTTCACCTCGAGCTCAATCATAAAATGGATACAGTTGTGGTCGCTATTTCCGAGGGGCTCGCCTACATCGACGTTCGTGACATGAGAGTCGCTTGCACTAGATATAAGATCAAGAATATTGCTACCTCTTGTAGGTGTCTTTACCATTTGGTTCATAAACTTATTGTCAGCAAAATCAATCAGGCGTTGGCCAGTGGTCATACATTCTTCTGTTTCCAAATCGATGTCGGGAATATTGAATTCTCCAAGTACTATACTATTTTGTGTTCTGACCACACCGATGAGGGTGTTGTAAAGATCGATATCATCTGCGACAATGCTCTTGGGAGAACGATAAACTAGTGTAATTTGACATTTTGCATGTTTACCGACTACTTAAATTGAAACTAAGTCGTGTCTGCTGCTTGGAATAGAGACTCCTATTATTTGTAGAGTATTTTTCATGAGGAACAATACTCCTCCACCCTCACGGCTTAGTCTATCTTTGGGAAATAGGGAAAAACCCGGGAGAGTGAATTCACCCAGATAATTTCTTGTGCTCAATTTCATTCACGATTCTGTGATGGCTACTATGTCGATTTCATCGTTAATTGCGAGGATTCCAAAATCGTCGATTTTTTTAACTCGGAGACTTCTAGCGTTTACATAGTATCATTTGAAAGTATTTTGGCTCGGAATATTGCCAGAAACTTTTTGGTTGCGGTCGGGGGCTGCTGTGTTACTTTGATGGAGTTTATTGTTAGTGGTGAATCTATTTTTGTTGGCTGTTCCTCTATCGTTACTGCAGGGTCCGTGATTGCTGCTTGCTCGGGCAGCGGCTGTTGACTCATTCCGTTAGGCAGTAATGACGGAGTCTTGTATTGTTAAGCGAGAATGTTTTTTTTTTCGGTGACGAGGCCAGCACCGATATTCTGAAGGATGCTATCGAGGGTATCAAGCCCAGACGTTTTTATGCGTGCCTTGTTGGTGATTCTATCGAATTAATAGTTTTAGAGGTTGATCATCGTTTCCCAATGGTCCGAGGATGAGATTTGTTGTGCTTTGCAGAACATTGCTATGCGATTGTTTAGAAATATCATCTTGCTCAATTTGTATCTAATTTGGTATGGAATGGGCAGGATGCCAGGGACAGATGTTGGCGTGCGATCGTTTGCCGTTTGTTAGCATGGTTTTATACTTTACCCATGTTTCTTCCGTCTGCGCAGCCACGTCTTTTGCCCCGACTTGTAGTATGATCGGTTTAGAAGAAGGTATGTCGGTCTCTGAGTCTAAAGCTGTAAGTTTCTTGGCCAATTCTGAGTCTAAGTGCACTTGGAGTTTATTTACCCGAAGCAGGGTAGTCCTAGCAATTTCTTTTGTTGCTTCTATTTCGCTGCTTATCACATCTTTTAGTTCGCGAAATTATTTCTGAACGCTTTCCAGTTCTAATTCAACGGCTAGCAGCCTTGTATCGGCGTTAACTGCCTCTGTGGTGGGTGGGCCACCAGAAGCATGAGTTAACTGTGCTTCCAGTTGTTTAATCTCTTCGGCATGTTGACAGAATTTATAGTTCACTATTTTGCACTCTCCATTTGAAAGCGTATTACGCGTTTGCCTAGAAGAGCTACCACCATACATTAGTTCGGGAGTGTACGATTGGTGGCAAGTTACACATTCTAGTTTCGCTGCAGAAGTCATGTTGGACTTGTTGAGTGAGCAGCTACAAACCGTGAAGTCAAAGACAAAATGTTATATTCTTTATCCGTGTAAACAGCATATATGTGAATAATAAGTTGAACTAGATGCGTGATGAGATGATTTTTATTTCCAGATGACCTCAAGATTTTTTTTTTCTGGTGATTCATGTAGGACCTACAGTGATGAGTTTTTGAGGCTAAATGATTTTTTTTTCTAACTGAAAAACAAATATCATGCTGTTTACATGGGATAAATGAAAATGTATGAATTATTTATGTGATACTTGTATTGTTTTACGTTTACTTTACAGTATTATTTTACAGTAACTTTACATAGACAGATGTCAGACGCCAATTGAATTTCTTTTTGTTCATTATTTTATATGTTTTTTCAACGCAATTGGTGCAAAACTTCTGAATTTAGATATGTATGAATTTTTTGTTGCGTCGATAAGGTTTTATTAGTATTTAAAATGAAAAATAACTTACATGAAATATGCACATTTGAAATTGAGTTGAGGTACTGCACGAATGCTGGGAAAGGTAACAGGCTGGTCCTTGTACAGTGCACATGCAGAGAAGGGTAGACCTCCCGCTGAGGCGAGAGATTGATGCCCTCTGCGGTGAGGGGCACTCAGTTCAGCTGCACCACTTCTAGCTTGTTTTCCAGAGAGGCTAGACTGTTTGGGATGTACATTTTTAAATTTCGAATTGAAACAGTTAACAGTTTGCTGATGATGAAAAATATGAATGGGGTGATAAGTAGCATGTGCTTAAAACGACCACAAATTCAAATAAGAAACTTGAAATATCAAACAAGTGATGGCGTGCTCATCCCAAACGCAGTATTTATACATACAAATTTACGGAGACGGATATCAACGGTTCTAAACGGATCTAAGTAGAAAATTACGGAGACGAATATGAACGGATCTAAACGGATCTAATTCGAATGCGAGTCTGTTGCGCGGTAGTGACGCAAAGTTACTTTTTACATGGTATTGAGTTGAATGCAAAACAAAGCAAATAAATCATAGCACCTCCCTTCTGCTGAATAAGAATGGTTTTACTTGAGCGACTGAAAAGAGCTCCGTAGTTGCGGCAGTCAATATCGTCTCCTTCAAGCTAATGGGTTCGAGATTCACACCCCACCGTCGCTCTATCAGCACCTAAGGCCAAAATTATAGGGAGGATAGGAAAGATTTTTCTTGGAGTACTTATAACTACTACCATGACCTTCACATTCATATATAAGTTGAGTTTCGAAATAAAATGTGTACTGGTCAACAAGCTGTTTACAAAACAAATTTAGTTTTTTTCTTATAAAAATATTTATTTATTACGATTTAATAAGGTTTTATGCAATCCGATCAGGCTCCATGTATCCGCTCCCTTACAAAAAGATATGTCAATCATCATGGGATGAGCACTAACTCTGACGAGTTACCCTTGGTGAACCTGAAGCTCGCAAATTATCATGTAATTCAAGTTCTGGTTTGCTAGAGCCAAATAACGACCTGCGAAGACCTCTCCGGTGACGGTCATGGTCCAATAACTCGAGAGGGAGCTGATTGAGGCGAACACAGGATTGTCGAGATGTTCACTTGAGTTTCCCAGCCTAATATCAACATTGTTGAAGTAAGCGGAATTATGTGCTGCGACAGTCACGGCCTTTACAAGCACTGGAGCACCAAGGTCCACTTGCACGTACGTTTGAGACTGATTGTAGGAGTGGAAACAACTTGAACAACAGCCTCCTATAACTGAGAACCCGTCTGTCATGCTGGAAGGGAGATAAGTCGAATGTACGCTTGAGCTCGTGGTGGTCATATTGTGCCTTATTACATTATCTGGCCGGCCCCAGCTCGTGTAACAGATAGAAAAGTTTATTCCTGATGAGTCTCCTGCCCAGTGAAGAGACACGAAGAATCCGTAGAGGTAGCAAGTGAGTTCGTCTGTGAATAAAAGAATTCAACATAATTTTAGGTAAAAGAATTACGAAACCCAATTGGAGGAATTATTTCAAGGTATAAGTAGTAACCACCTATACGCCCCATAACGCTTGCTACAACCAGTTAATATTGTTGAAACCATCGGTGCTTCTTAGATCCTCTTTTTGGCATTTTAAACTTCGGGATCCACTACGCCGTCTCAAATTGATCTGAACTGCATGAAGAAAAAATACATTTTTCTCTCTGAACTGTTATGGATCGATCACCCAAGAGGATCAATTTATCATGGGTAAAACCCGCTGGCCGAGATTTTCTGAACCATCGTTTGCGCTCTGCACTCCATTGCTAAAATGATCGTCGAATATTGGCTAAATAATTTATACGAAACCTGACTTAGGTATATATTAATTTGTCGTGGTTATGTGTATATATACATTTGCACAATATTATATTATATACATAAATATATA
>SDVV010018291.1:0-13792 GCA_016164225.1 Gammarus roeselii
CATTCCTTTTGCTCACTTGAGCTCATACAGTAATTAATCACCTGATTGCTCATTATTCAATTATTAATCAAATTACCAAATTGGTTTCATACTTTAATTAATTAATTATATTATTATCACCTAAACACCTAAAAGTTGAAATAGTCGCGACGAGCCGAAACTGGCCGAAACGATTCGAGATAAGCCGAGATGAGCTGAGGCGAGAGGTCTTGGGGGACTCGGGAAGACCCGGGGGACATGGGTTACCCTTCGGGACTCGTCAGGCTCTTTTGCGACCCAAGGAAATGATGCCCCCCCCCGCCCCATCTCCTGAAACAATCAGTGCAAAATCAATAATCTGAGCAGTTTTTCTACCCATGACGAGCGTGCTCTTCCTTAATTTTTCCACAATACGATCCACAATATCATAACGTTGGAGTATTTGTGCGGGGTTCGTGTTTGTGATTTTGTGAATGGGTATTTTTTCATCTGTCTGTGCTCGCTCGCGCGTGCATGGACCATATGCAGTTTCTGGGGCTGACCTGGACTGCACAGCTACAAAACCTTGTGACGCGATGCGGTTGGAGTCTATCTAATCCGTGAAGCCATAGACCTTGTACCAATTTCGACGATGCTGTCTGTGCGCACTGTCGCGCGTGCATGTTATTCATGGAGTTCAGAGTGGTTGGAGTCGGAGATTCGTTTCGTTTTGTCTGAGTCTTTATCTTGCCTGAATAAATAAATTGTACAAAAAATAAATAGACCGCGTAGCTGTAAACATCGTGTTGCGTTGCTGTCGGAGCTGACTTTAACCGTGTAGCCGTGAACCTTGTACCAATTTCGACGATACTATCTGTGCGCACTGGTGTGTGGACATATTTCTCATGAGGTTCTGAAGGGTTTTAGGCGAGGATTCGTTACGTTTCATCTGAGTCTTTATCTTGCCTGAATAAAAAAAATTGTACAAAAAAATAAATAGACCGCGTAGCCGTAAACATCGTGTTGCGTTGCTGTCGGAGCTGACTTTGTCCGTGTAGTCGTTAACCTTGTACCAATTTCGTCTATACTATCTGTGCGCACTGGCGTATGGACATATAACTCATGAGATTCTGAGGGGTTGGAGGCAAGGATTCGTTTCGTTTCATCTAAGTCATAATCATACATAACTAAATGAATTGTATTTATACAACTAAACCGCGTAGCTGTAAATATTGTGTTGTATTGCTGTCGGAGCTGAATTTGCCCGTGTAGCCACTGACCTTGTACTAATCTCGACGATGCTACCTGTACGAATTAGGGTGCCTTCATATCACTCATTAAGTTCTAAAGGATTGGAAGCGGAGGTCCGTTTCGAGTGACCGTTTTTTCTTCTGCGCACCAGCGTGCGTCTGACATTGCTGAAATTGTCACATTTTTTTATCATTGAAACGCTGTTTTGTTTTTTCCTCGCACACTTAGGCGTCGAGCCTACTGAAATCAATGATCATCGAGCCCTACGGGGAAGCCTATTATGACTCACGTTGAGGCTCTGGTGAAAATGAGGCTTAAATCAAATCAAATTCAGCTCATAACCTCTAGTACCAACTCTTTTAGCCAAAGAAAAAAAGTTAGCAAATCCTCTGATTTCCCATGCAAAATTTTCCAGTATTTGATCAGGCCTGCCCTAGGAAGCCGACCCTAATGAAAAGTAAATCCAGGCTCCTCAAACAAACACCATAGTCCATGCCAAAAAGTCCTTAAATGTTTCTAGTCCATCTCTTCTGGATAGACTCCAGCAGCCTGCAGTCCCCACAATATCCAGTGTTCCAAACGCAGGATGCATACTTAATAAGGGGACGAATATGCAAAACATATAGGGACAACATAAATTCTCGTGACCTGCAAACTGTTGATCTCAACAAACAGTTGGCCAACCCACCAGCCTTTGCAGCCACCACACGAATATGATGGTGGAATCTGGGACTGGTATCTACACTGACACCCAAGTCTCTGTGTGTAGGGACAAACTTCAATACTTTGCCCTGCAAAACGTACTGGTTAGCAAGAACCAAAGCGTCAAAATCAATACGACCTCTATAAAAACGCAGCATAACACATATATCCGGCATCAGTCCAAGGTTCCAGGACCGCGCAACTGAGTCATCTGTATCCAACCCACTTTGCAGTGACTAGACACCCTGAGTGGCAGACTCAGTATCCTTGCGCGAATATCGCAAGTACAACTTGTAGTCATCAGCAAATGCTTTGAACTTGCATGAGAGACCACTAGAGATGTGATACATATAAATCAGGAACAACAGCGGCCCAAGGACCGAACCCTGGGGCACACCACTCGTCGCAGCAACTGGGCTGCAAACGCTGCCATTCTCACAAACGCTCATCACTCTACCAGAGAGGAACGCAGAGATCCAGGCTAGCAAAAAATTACAAATGCCCAAGGATTTGAATTTGGACCAGGATCCTGCACTATTTCACCCGACGGCAAGCGAAGAGGACCCACAGCTGGACAACCAATCTTTTTATTTCTCACATAAGCATGAAACAGCTTACGGTTATCAGGCTTGTTCAGTAAATTAGACTCGTACTTCTTCCTGGAGTCAATGGAAAAAATTCTATAGTGCCTATTCAGCTCACGAAATGTGGAATCTCTCAAGAGCACTGGCTGAATTGCGACC
Source organism: Gammarus roeselii (assembly GCA_016164225.1). Taxonomy (NCBI): domain Eukaryota; kingdom Metazoa; phylum Arthropoda; class Malacostraca; order Amphipoda; family Gammaridae; genus Gammarus; species Gammarus roeselii. The sequence goes on from SDVV010018291.1 coordinate 2,655, forward strand.
CTCTGCCCTTCTGACCCACTTGTATGTAAGTCATGCCTCTGATCTCTTTCGAGCAGGAGCACAACAAGACCGACTGAAGAAAGAAAAAATCTTCACACATTGAAGAATAGCTAGATTTTAGCCCCCAGTCAGTCCGGGACAGAGCCTCCGAAATTCTGTCATAATTCCCCTTGTGCCAAATACGTCTCTCCCCCACAACCACGCTCTCTAGCCCCTCTCTACTGAAGACATATTCCAACACAACAGGAGAATGCTGGCAGCAAGGCAACGGCAGCCACACAAACACCTCACCAACACAATCATCCTCAGATGTAAGAAGAAGATCTAGTATATCGCCAGAGAGTATAAAAGTAGGCTCTCTTACTCACTGCAAAAGTCCACGAGATGAGGAACAGTCTAAAAATTGCATGTCAATTGGACGGCTGTAACCATCAACAAGGTCCCAGGACCAGTCAATTGTTGGTAAATTAAAATCACCAGCAATGATCATCTCTTTGCCAAGGGCAAAAGTTCTGTAAAAAGTCCAACAAGCCAGTATTTTCTAATCGGAATAAGAAGGAGGCAAATAAACAGAAACAATCCACAAGTCAAAACCAATTAGGTGCACAACTACAACATTTGGAATGGGTACCTAAAACACCAAAAATGCAATGTCCTTATGCAGATACAGCAGCAATTCATGCTTCCGAGCTGTGCCATCCGTGTCTTCCCTGACAGAACTGTAATCAGCAATGTTGATGAAGGATGATGCAACATAAGGTAAGTTCATACGCAAATTTGAGATATAATGGACTTAATTAGCTAGTAAGTTGACGTTCACATGGCCATCTCTGATACATTAAAATCACAAAAAAAATGCTGGAGCTCAGCGGAGGAGAAAATTCTGATCATTTGACCCAGCAGCCCCGCAGCTCGATTGGGAGCACCATCGCCACCCCCACCAGTCACGGCAACACCACGACTGGCGGCAGCTCCAGTCAGACGCAGCAACACCGCAACCATCGGCATCAGTACTGCAACCAGCCGCTGCAGGACCCCAGTCAGACAACGTAACACTCCCACCAGCCGCAACAACACCCCTACCTCCCACAACAACACCACCAGCTGCAGCAACATCACGATTGTGGCTGTAATCACTTGGGCACTGATTGTGAAGATCCTTATATGGAGTAGTGTATTTATAAAATATATTCATTGCAAGTAGAGAACCAGATAATTTTTTTTCCATTGCTAGTACAGAACCAGATCATTACTTCGAAATCACGTTTTCATTCCAAATATAAATTTGTGTCAATTAAAAATTGTGAGCAGGGACGTAATGCGACACATATATACATATATATGTAAACGAAGCTCATTAAGCGATAATCTCCATCGTGCTCAAAGCTGGTGGAGAGGCTTGTTACACCTCGTACCCAGTTAGACTTTTTGCTTTGGGCCCCAACGCATTAATTTGGTATATTTTTATAAATAAGATTTATGTGCTTTCCAGAATGATAGTGTAGTATATATAAACATTTCATCTATTAACTATCTGGTATTGCCAGCAATGCTCAATGTTCCATCAAGTTAGTGTGAAAAATTTACTCAGACTTGTAGCTACATGCCACTATACGTGTTAGTTTGATATAATGGATACAATTCCTGTGCAAATCAATATGAATTATTTATAGTGAAATATTGGACATATGCATATATATATTGTTTCCCCAGTGTGATTCTCAAATGTCTGCCAATTCAAGTTAACACTTTCGTGTGAGCTGGTTTAGGGTTCCAGCATTTAAACGTCCCTTGGGCTAGACATGAGATTCATGCTGACTTTTGGGTGGGCAAGTGCTGCCCAAATTTCTGTAGAATTCATAGAATTTAGCCTTGATTCAAAATTTCATTAGTTATCCTAAACAGGGTATGGCAGCACTCCCTATTATTGATGCTGGTTCCCATCTTTCCTCAGTTTATCACTGTTTTTCTAATAACATCTGTACCTACTATTTTCCTGACATCCAGCCAGCCACCCATGCACCTCAGTAACCTCAGTATTTTCAACAACATCAGTAACCTCAATATTTTCAGCAACATCAGTAACCTCGGTAAACTCACTAACTTAATAACCTCGATAACCTAACCTCTGTAAGCTCCGTGCCCTAACCTCAGAATTCTCAGTAAATTGTAGAGGACAAGTGTCCCTACAATTGGTAATAAAATAGACTGGTAAGCATTATCTTGTTCATGGTGCTCATTCAAATAGACCGAATCATGGGAGCCGACGTATCGAAAATGTAAGTTTCAGACAAAACAAGTTTAAACTGCCCCGCTAGCGGCAACATTGAGTAAGCTTGCAGCAAGGCACGGAGAACCTGAACACTCATTTGTTAAAAAAATTCGGTGTGTGAGTTCCTGCCAGAAAACTAGAAAACTGGGTAAGTTCTTCAGTGTATGTTATAGTTTCATTAACAGCTCTTTAGGCATTTAGGGGGGCCTATATAGGTATATAAACATGTATATAAATATGGTGACAGTCATCATACATTGCCACTTTGTGGACTGGTCAGTCCAGAGTACAGCACCAAGCTGAAAGTGATGTGGCCCGATTTGGTGATTATTATGAATAGTGTAATATTGGTAGACAAAATATCAATATTTGAACGCACTCTCAGATTATTAATGCCTATTCCTAGTTTCATACATGAAGCTAGCTAAATAAATTTTGGTAACTGATATACATTTTGAAAAGATGAATAATGTTATAAACCATGTGGCAACCAAGCTTGACTGTATTTTGTGTCAGCTGGAGGAGAATTTCAGCAGGTATATATTCCCTATAAGCCCTGCTGAATCACAATTCCACACATATTTCATATGCAGTGTTATAATTGACAAAATTGGAGTTCCAATCAAGAATTAAATTTCATAACAGCTAATTACCACTCAACGGAGCCAGTCCCTCCATTCTTTAATTTCAATAACAATTTATGCTGACTACTTAACTAGACTTGTGGGTACCATACTGAGCCCAAACTTTCCATTCAATTAAAGGCATAAATTGTTGTCTGCGGCTTTAGTGGGTGAACTTAAAGAGGTCTTGTAGAAAGAGACCTTACTCCTTATAAAAAAAGGAATTATTCCACAGCCCGGACTCAGGGGCCCGGCCAGGCTACCCGGGGAGCACCACCAATTGAAATTCATGGACCAAGAGTCAAAAGAAATGGTCTTTACCAAGAACATCACAACATGCCCTGGATCCAGCTATCGCAGTCAGCCCGGCAACAGACGTCTTTCTTGGATGTCAGAATCAAGACCAAGCCGAGGCAGCCCACACAATGGTGCCCCACGAGCATTGTCTTCCAGTCCTGGTCTCCTGAGGAAACCACTATAACTAGCTAAGTTCCCCACTATCAATTTGTTTGTCTTGCATTGCACAACTTTAATTCATTTATCATTTCATGGGTCAAATTAACTGCCTTCTTATTCATTCCCTTCCTATTCTCTTGTTGCCAAATTGAAAATCTTGTGAGTATCTGAGATTGAAAAGCCATTGTAGCTGCGGCACAACCTTGAAAATAATGCGATACACTGACAGTGTAACAGATATGTTATTTCATTCATTATCAAATATATAAGCAAAATGGTACCATGCAATTGTAGGTACCGCTTGAATGAATATAGCTATGCAGCTACCATTATATAAAAACATCAAAACTCATCTACTTCGAACTAGTCTATTGACCTCGAAAAGAATCACTTACCTAAGTTCTTTCCCTTAACTTTATTCATTTGGTATATTCAAGTCAATCGTATTATCTACAGTCAAGTCTCGCCCAAAAAAAATTAAGTTCTGGACTCTATTTTTATATCCCCAAGCTATCTGAAGTCAGTTTTACCTAAATTTGTCCCACCTGCGTATGTAACCGCGCCACAGCAGCACGAGTTGTTAGATATTTTGAAAAATGTTTATTATTGCAGGGCCCTTGAAGGCTGACGCACTTCAAGTTGAGACGTCGGAGTGACATCTCCTAGGAACGAGTTGCTCGTGGCAACTCCTGAGTTTAGTCAAAAGAAACACGAGTATTTTAAATTTTGAGAAAACGGGTATAATTGCAAGTTTTGGTTCATGAAGTTTGGTGTTATGTTGAGCCAGAGGACACAAAGGTTTGTAATTTATGATCAATTATTGCATGATTTGCTCCAAAAAAGGCATGAACAGTTACGGCAAATTTAAGTCCAAAAGAGGCAATAAACCAGGATTTTAAATTTTGAGATTAGCTCGGACATCTGTTAGGAATGGGTTAGGATGAGAGCGTCCCTCTGCGCCATGCTGCAACAGGGTCACTCTCGGATCTGTACTACAGGAGAGAAAGAAGACGGTTAGTTCATTCAAAATGTACAGATGGGTCAATTTAAAGGTGAGATGCCGGAGGGGCAAATGCATTAAGTGCACTATTTTTTTAAGATGAGATGCCAGAAGGGCTTTATATATTTCAAGTGAGATGCCAGAGGAACATCTCCAAGAGATGTAACCGGTGCTGGCATTAGAATTTAATATCAAGTAATTTTTTCATTTATTTTCCCTAATGACACGAAGAGAAAAAAAAGAGGGTAACATCGTGTCGACAGTGTCCTTCCATTGGAAGGTACTCACCGATTCAACAGATGGATGTTTTTGATTTAATCCCCATTTCTCTTCTTTCTTTTCAATTCCAACAGGGAGGGTAGAAAAGTAGGAATAAAATACCATTGCGTTGGCAATGTCTCTCCGTAGGAGGATACTCATTGCCTAACACTGGATGATATGTGTCTAATCTACGTTGTACCGTAGAGTTGAACAAGCTCTCCTCATGATGCGGTTTTGTAGTAGGTAGTAGTAGTGGTAGGCCTGGGACGGGCTGACTAGTCCATTCTAGAATTACTTTAAAATTGAATTATAAGCACAGCTAGCCCAGCCTAGATGATATGCCCACCGTTCATGAGCTGCCGGATGCTGAAGGCTTCAACAGAGGTTGTTGCCACCTTGGTGGCAATAGTCTTAACGTCACATTTTCTTAGTAAGGGGGTGGATTGGTCTCCCAGTGTTTGTCAGGGTGGTTTTTAAAAGCTTTTACGTTACTGATGTTAACCACATCATGTAAAGCCGTATCCAAATTGTTGGTATCTTGATGTAAAAAAGGTTTCAGCCACAGATGTTCTGAATAGCTTCAGATGCATTTTTCTTCTGTTGTTTCTGTTACGTGGGTTATAATCTCCGTCAAACAGGCCCTCTGGGCTAGCTTAAGTAAACTCATTTAGGTATTTGAAGGTTTCTATTAACTGGCCTCTAAGTAGTCTTCTTTTGAGTGACATCAGTTTGAGTTCGTCGAGTCTTTGCGGATATGTCTTGTTTCTGAGTTCCGGAATCATTTTTGTGACTCTGTGCTGCACACGTTCCCTTTTGTTAATATCTACTCTTAGGTGAGGTGACCAAAATTGTACTGCAAATTCCATTTGAAGCCTGACAAGTGAAGTATGTAATGAAAGCATGATGTCCCTGGACTTATAGTGAAAATTTCTGGATATAAAGCACTTTATTGTCTTTTTTGTGCGTAGCTTCCACTTGGTTTTCTCACATAAAATCTTTGGTGATAAATATTCAAAGGTCTTGTTATTGGTTGACCTCAGTCATATGCTGGTCAGCAATATTGTAAGCAGAATTTAGATTATGTGATCCAATAGCTATAGATCCCAGTGCATTTTTCAATATTGAAGTTCATTTGCCACTTTTCAGGCCAGTCCATTAGTTTATCAAGATCTCTTTGGATGGTTATGCAATCTTGCTGACAATGTTGGTGCACAGGTCGTTTATATAGCGTCGACTGGGGTGACTCCCGCATTTTCCGCATACTTTGAAATAACTCAAAAAGTATGCAGCTAAGAAACTTCGTATTTAGGGTATGTTTAGCTACTATTATGACCATGAAAAACCGAGCGGCGAGCTATGGCCTCCAATTGGGGGTGATTTCACCCACCGAACGAGGCGATTCCCCGCACTCCCATTAGTCAATATTTGAAACGCTAATTAAATATTTGAGAGTACCAACAGAAAGAGCATGCCTATATTAATATATATCAGTTGGTCAAAATAAAATGTCGAGTAAAATATTACGTCCGTGACAGGTCTTTTTGATGCTCGTCTCTTGCTGCAATCATATTCGACTGTCGAAGGATTTTTTTCCGATTTCACCGCGGGGAACAGAGTTTTTCTTCAATAATTGCAATCTAATTTTACTGGAAGTCGTTTCTCCACATCCTGAACTAATTGTGACCCTAAAGTATAGGTAAATTAGCGATTATTACGTAAAAACGATCATTGTAATAATATGATAAAACAAGTAGAAAATTTATTTCTTCAATCCTATAGCAAACTACTTGCATTAACATGAATACAAGGCATGCTAGGTAATGTATTGTTATCTTGGTATGAAAATTGACAAAAAAAGATCGTTCTTAGGTGTTAAACATAAATTAACACCTAGGCCTAGACTTGTCACCACGTGTTATAAACATTTGGTCAATATAAAATTAGTCACACATTTTGAAGCTGTGGTATCATTATTTTGGGTAATTTACTTCCAGATGTCATTATATGAGTGAAAAATTGCATTCAATTACTTTTCATTTAAGAAAAATAAAACTCTTTATTAACAAAATAGGTGCGGGGAATCACCCCCGATCGTTTTTTCACCTGGGGTGATTTCCTGCGGTTGTATATTTGTATATATCTACAAAACTTTATATTTATTTCCAAAAATTTCCATACGTAACGAACTACGACAAATTCTGTACATCACCATCAAATTTGGCCCTAATCTAATGGAAACTCTAGCCCCAGCATCAAAGTTTGCGGAACGTCGATTTTTCCGAACCAAAATTATCAGGGACATGAAAACACGCATTCACTTAGGCGATTTTTCATAAATTCTGTGCGCATATCAAATTTCTAAAAGTATCTGATATTTTCTATAAAAACTTGTTCTTTCAAGTCCCGTAGTTAAATATTGACATTTCCGAAGTTCTGGTGCCCAAAAGGGGGGATGCAGGGAGTCACCCCGTGCTACCGACAGCGGGGAATCACCCCCATCGACGCTAAATTATAAAGAAAAGGGGCCCAAAGCACACTGCCCTGGGGTTCTCCTGATGTTACCACACCCCACTGATTTTATCTTGGTCAACACAGACCTGTTGTTTGCGGCACATTGTTACCGTGGTGCACGCGGGTGGGACAACACATGTCCACTTTAAATGCAAATGACGGTACAGAAGGTGTGGAGGGGCAAATAGTCTCAAGTCAAGGATATGAAACAGGTTTGGTCTAAATTTAAATATATATTAGGTAAGCAAGTTATCATTTAGCTACACAGCAGTTACCATGCAGGAAAAGTAACTAACTAAGAAAATCAGGAGTCAAAAGACTCAACAAACCAAAGAAAGAAGCGGTCCATCCTAATGGGTACTAAGTTAAGGATATCAGACTACCTAAAATAGCATGTGTAGGTGATCAGAAAGCAGTAGGATAAAAATAATAAATAAGCATTAGTTCAACTTACCGAACTGGTAGTTAATCCTGAAAGGTCCTAAAGATTAGTGATTGAATTTGAAATGGGAATTAAAACCTAATTTAACATGCAGAAGTATATCATGCATGCAGAAGGCATGATGCAAGAATAGAATTGAACCAAGGGAAACGAAAAATAAAGGAAATCAAATGAGAATAAAGATGGGACAATTCATACGAATATAACGCAATACATATGAAACTAAAGCAAATGAAAAGAAATATATAAGTACAGATGCTACATGCAAATAAATCCCAGCAAGAATCAAAGCAAATAGCAAACCAATAATCAGAAGCTATAACTGAATATATGCATACAACCAACTAATGTCACTGTTATAAGCCTTAACCTATAGCAATATTGTAAATATAGTTACCCAGATGTAGCATATATATATTTACATAACACTCACACAGTGCAGTAGTGGTCGTGACTAGTAATAACAGACAAGTAGTAAATTTGGATAAGCAAGCATGAGGGAAGACAAGCAGGCAAGCATGAAGTGCATAATTAGCAAATAATGTTTTATTCTGCATAGAATAGAAATGATTATTTATAAAATAAATCATACATTAGGTTGTACCCATAAGGGACCATGCTAATAGGCTAACAGATAGCTTAGAGGAATGAGCAAGCCCCGGTAACACCGTGCGCCAGCTCCGGAGCCCCCTGGTCACATTCCCAGCTATGCCAAGCGCCTCCAATATTATCAGTAGGCGTTTGTGAGGGACCTTATCAAACGTATTTTAAATTTCGAGATCAGGTCGACAGCTTTGGTCTCATCATATATCGCTGTAACCTTGTTGAAAAAGTCCAGGAGATTGGACAGGCAGCTAAGTTTACTTCCGAAGCTATGTTGGGTTTCCTTGATGAGGTGGTTTCACTCAAGGTGATGTGTTATACTCTTTTTTATAAATCTTTCATGGGTTTTGCCAATCACAGATGTGAGACTGATCGGTCTATCTATAGTTTCGTTGACTACTGCCTACTACCCTTTTTGAATATGGTCAAGATGTTTGCTGTTTTTCAATCTTCGGGAATAATTCCAGTAGTCATAGACATATTGAAGACCTCCGTCAGTGGACTACTAATGATTTCAGAGAGGCTTCGTAGTTTTGTGGGATGCAGATCATCTGTTCCATGAGGTTTTCTAATAGGTGCACTTAACCAGGCAGTTTGACCTCTGGTATATTATTCACATTCTCATCCCTGAAACGGTTGAAAATTATTCATTGAGTATCATTGACATATCTGTCATGGATGATTTTAGATCACCTGCACTATTTACTAGAGGGAAAATGCTATCACGAACAACACGCCTCTCATTCACATATGCATAAAACCCTTCAGGATTGTGCTTGGCTGCTTTAACAACAATTTTCTTGTTTCTCTTGGCACTTTTGACCACTATCTACACCCTTCTACTAGCCTGCTCATGCGCTCCTCCTGGCTTTTATGTCGGATTAGTTCTGTAAGCGGTACAATGTCTGTCCACGAGCAATGCTTCTTGAACTTCATTATTAAGCCAAGAGGGATTATTAATTTGTGCTTTCCTTGCTGAGATGCATTGCTTGTTTGCTTGCACCACCTTATCTCTAAGATACGCAGAGCATTCGTCTGCGGTCTGGCCTCAAATTGGTACCCAAAGTCAATGTTTGTTATTACTTCCTTCAAGCTGTCAAAATTCGCTCTCCAAAAATTGCAGTTATACCGTACTGGTTCCCGTATTGTTCGATTTGCTATGATTACGAATTCAATAGTATGGTGATCACCTATATTTTCTTCAACTGCTACTAGTTCTATTAATTGTTCTTTAGTTGATAGGACAAGGTCCAAGATGGTATGCCCTCTGGTTGATTCTTTTACATACTGTTTTATGTTGTTATTATTGATAAGCCGCATCAATCTGCCGTCCCGTAGTTTGGCTTCCAGTGTTGTCCAATTGATACCAGGTAGGTTGAAGTGCCCCATCAAGATACTCTCATGGGATGGGGAAATTACATTTCCCAGTTTGTCAGAGAGGACATCTTCTTCCCCTACAGTTATTCTGGAGTTATGAGATGCAAGTACAAATTTCAGTATTATCCCTTCAGAGGGCATAATAGCAGCCTGGATTACCTCATAAGTTGATGTCCCTATTGCCCTGCGCAGTATTGGACAAAGGGATTCTTTGACATAAAGCACTGATCCTCCGCCTCTCTTGCTTTGAGAAGGCTTGTCTACACTAAACGGTCTGAGGCCTTGAAGGCCTATTTCGGTCAGGAGATTTCTGTCTTTCATGTCCAGCCACGATTCATTGTTTATAACTAGGTCATACGTGTTTTTTTACTATAGCTTGAAGAAGATCTATCTTGGGCATTAGTGATTGCACATTTCCTAGTATGACTTTAATTTCTTCTCTCAGGTCTGCTTCGGTTGACATGTCTTTAGTTGAGCTGGGCCAAGAGCCACTCGCTTCACTCATGTGATTTCTTCTGCTGCCTGGCCCAGTTCATCTATCAGTGGTTTTCCCCGATAGCTGCACGAATTCTTGCTCATTGTTTTGTTCGATTTGGTCCCGTGTTAGGTATTCCCGTTTGTTTCTTGAGTGACTTTATTTCCCGGTCCTCTTTCTGTGCTTATCGTGGACTGTCTCTTTTTTGTGATATTTATCTACAGCATTACTCGGAAGGATGTCAAACTGTGTTATGTCGCATGCGTTGAGATGCCTGCCATCACACTGGAATAGTTCCGGTCTTCCCTCGAATTTTTTTTCTATATTAACATAGCATATTTATTTTTTGTTGGCTATTTTTTTCACAGCACAGAAGCGCTTCTGACCGAAACAGTTGACGAGGCTTATTAATGTGCAGGTTCTCTAGGCCCTCTTTAACTATAATAAGGTCGTCCTTTTTGGTGTTGTTTCCTAACTTTGTTAGTGAGAGTGTGCATTGTGGCACCAGGACAATATAGCAATTCCATATTTGCCTTCCTTCGCTTCACTGTACTGTCCCCTACAGAAAAAACACAATAGGCAATTTCTAACTGATTGAGTGGGTCAAATGAGTTCCTGGTTTAGAGGACACTATTCCTCTCTTGTCGCAGTATTCTTCCTCTGCTGTTTCTGTTGCGTACCCAAACCCATCCATTTCACTGTTGATAGCTATTCCCCCCCCCCCCTTCTTTACCTAAAGCTCTGGGCCTTGGTGTCTCTCCAGACATAGTACTTCCTACCTGTCGCTTGATGACGTATGCAGCACCGTACGGGTGATGGACTGGAGGCGGTAGCGATGGGGTAGGAGTTTTTTAGATGTTGGGTGATAATAATATAATTGATTAATTAAATGAAACCAGTTTGGCAATCCGATTAATAATTGAATAATGAGCAATCAGGTAATTAATTACTGTATGAGCTCAAGTGAGCAAAAGGAATGCTAAGTTAGGCTTTCTTTATCAAGGCCTTATTAGTGTTGACTCCAATTTATAAGAAGGTAGGTGTATGATGCCGCACCAATAACATGAACAGGGAACAATAAAAGAGACAATGCAGTTTTCTGTGATAATATTCCCTTG
>SDVV010018292.1:0-13792 GCA_016164225.1 Gammarus roeselii
TATATATGTGTGTGTGTGTGTGTGTGTGTGTGTACATATGAAAACATAATCTACCATGCCGATAACGAGTCCCCCATGGTACTCGTGATTAAAAATAATATCAAGATCCTACATTCATCCTAATACTGTATTCATTAATTAAACCGAAGTCCGTACTTGAGGACACAGAAACACCGCAACAGAGTGTGAGGCACGGAGGGAACGGTAACGGTAACGGTTACGAGGAAACGGTAACGATGCCGCTGTGAACATATTAGGAAATACGTTCTTATTTTTTGAAAGTTAGAGGTAGGTAAAATGAGAAACACCTAACCGATGAGGAAGAAATGGCAATCAATTTACATTGATGACCTTCAATTTTATTCCTGTTGAAATGCCTACATTGATTATCCTGAATTCAAGCAAGCCTATGTTGACAAAATGATACCAAATTGATCAACAGTCTTCAATTTTATCCACATTGCCTTGCCTCCATTCACCTCTTCCCGTCATGGCTCTTCCGTGAATGCCTGCATGATTTGTTCCGTAAAACTAACAGAACCTTGCTTCTCCATTCCGCCATACGCCATTCAGGCCTTCGAGTTCACCCCATTCTCTTCCATCCGTTGTTCAGGTCTTCTATAGGTCACTTCACCCTCCTCCATTCGTTGTTCAGGTCTTCTATAGGTCATTTCACCCTCCTTCATCCGTTGTTCAGGTCTTCTATAGGTCACTTCACCCTCCTCCATTCGTTGTTCAGGTCTTCTACAGGTCACTTCACCCTCCTCCATTCGTTGTTCAGGTCTTCTATAAGTCACTTCACCCTTCTCCATTCGTTGTTCAGGTCTTCTATAGGCCTCTTCACCCTCTTCCATTCGTTGTTCAGGCCTTCTATAGGCCTCTTCACCCTCCTTCATTCGTTGTTCAGGCCTTCTATAGGCCTCTTCACCCTCCTTCATTCGTTGTTCAGGCCTTCTATAGGCCTCTTCACCCTCCTTCATTCGTTGTTCAGGCCTTCTAAAGGCCTCTTCACCCTCCTTCATTCGTTGTTCAGGCATTCTATAGGTCACTTCACCCTCCTCCATTCGTTGTTCAGGTCTTCTATAGGTCACTTCACCCTCCTCCATTCGTTGTTCAGGCCTTCTATAGGCCTCTTTACCCTCTTCCATTCGTTGTTCAGGTCTTCTATAGGTCACTTCACCCTCCTTCATTTGTTGTTCAGGCCTTCTAGTTCACACCACATTCCTCCATTTGTTTTTCAGGCCTTCCTGTTCACTCCCCCTTCCTCCATATGCTGTTCAGGCCTTCTAGTTCACTCCACGTTCCTTCATTTGTTGTTCAGGTCTTCTAGTTCACTCCACATTCCTCCATTTTTTGCCCAGGCCTTCTAGTTCACTCCACATTCCTTCATTTGTTATTCCGGCCTTCTAATTGACTCCACATTCCTCCATTTGTTGTTCAGGCCTTCTAGTTCACTCCACATTCCTTCATTTGTTGTTCCGGCCTTCTAATTGACTCCACATTCCTCCATTTGTTGTTCCGGCCTTCTAGTTCACTCCGCATTCCTTCATTTGTTGTTCCGGCCTTCTAATTGACTCCACATTCCTCCATTTGTTGTTCTGGTCTTCTAGTTTCCTCCACATTCCTCCATATGCTGTTCAGGCTTTCTAGTTCACTCCACATTCATCCATTTGTTGTTCAGGCCTTCTAGTTCACTCAACCTTCCTCCATTCGTTGTTCAAGCCTTCTAGTTCGTTCCACCTTCCTCCATTTGTTGTTCAGGCCTTCTAGTTCACTCCACATTGCTCCAGTTATCGTTCAGACCTTCTAGCTCACTCCCCTTTCCTCCCTTTTTTGTTCATTCCCTCTCTCGCTCACTCCACATTCCTCCATTTGTTGTTCATTCCCTCTCTCGCTCACGCCACATTCCTCCATTTGTTGTTCAGGCCTTCTAGTTCACTCCACCTCCCTCCATTCGTTGTTCAGGCGTCCTAGGTCTCAGGAGGAGGTATCAGCAGGTCAATATATTCATGAAAATAGCTCGGAACGCACATGCAAATTCCCACTCAAACTTTGAAGGGCGTTTGAATTCGCGGAATGCCTGGCGAAGTATGGCCGCCTGCTTCTCAGAATCATAGAACAATGATAACAGCTTGGGGCTTCTAATGCTTAAATCCGAGTGTATTTTGTGCGTATCAAGTTTTGTTAAGGAAATCTATTCAAATGTAGTGTAGGTATCTGCGCTACGTGAGTAAATTGAATCAGGATTGAGAATCAGTAGCATGGGATTTCCTCTGGGGTATAATTTAATTTTATGTTAAACTAAACTAAATTTAATTTCATGTTAAACTGATCTGACTCAAACTGAACTGTTTTAAACGAACCCGACAACTACATTTACAGTGTGGAATATTTCACTAATTAAATATATACACGTTTTTTGTTGCTGTTGAATACATCCAACTGAAAAACACAAATCTACAAATCAGTCAAACAACGCGCAACTAGTCTGTTTCGAGTATTATTTAATTGCATCAATATCAGTTTTAGCAATATTAGGGTTACTCTTTGGCCCTTTATTTAAACGATTGACTTCCACTATATAATAAACAAGAATATGTTTCAACTAACATAAACCCAATAAAGTAATTCCATAAATTAGCATAATTTTGATCTGAAATCATAATTATGATTCTCAAATATGTATGAAGTCGTACGAACTTGTCAAAACTTTATCTTACATCTACGCAAGGAAAACTTAATTCTGTATAAGAACGCACTTCAAGAGTTTGTTTCTACGTGAAAGATATCGCTCACGCAAGTCCTATTTTCAATTTCTTTGAATGTAATTTTCAGTAAAGCAACGTTTGAGAAGAAGTTGAATCCCTTGAGTGTGGACTTGAGACTGGTCCTGGCCATTACATTTATGTTGACTGTCGATGGATATTTTGTTCTTCTATAATTCGGACAAATCAATAAGTTGCTTCCTCGGTATAAATTTCCAACATTTTAAACCAATCGATATCTCCACATAAGCTTACTTACAATGTTTGACGTACAACAAAATGTATAGCACCGGAAACACATGATTGTACATATGAGTGTGCACAAGATTACGCAATAATAGTCGTAATTACTGTGAAAAACTATTGGCCTAAATTAGCTACAGGTATTTGAGGCAGCCTACACTGCATCAAATATTCACCTTATCCAAACCTAACCAATAAAACTTTGAGTTATATAATCAGTTATACAACAGTAATGATTACATTTGTAATTACCAAACTAATGTGGTAAACGAACAAGATTCGGCCGATTTGCTATATACTTTTGAAAATAGATGTCGTGTTTTTTAACATAACTCGAAGGTATTTATGTTTCATATATTCAATCAATGAATTCATAATATGACTCATGAGGGGTCAAGTAGGAATTATAATTCCGATTTGGTGGTACGAAAATAGTACGACTTGGTGAAACGGTGAAACAAACTAGTACGACTTGGAGAAACGGTGAAACAAACTAGTACGACTTGGTGAAACGGGGAAACAAACTAGTACGACTTGGTGAAACGGTGAAACAAACTTGTACGACTTGGTGAAACGGTGAAACAAACTAGTACGACCTGGTGAAACGGTGAAACAAACTAGTACGACTTGATGAAACAAACTAGTTCGACTTGGTGAAACGGTGAAACAAACTTGTTCGACTTGATGAAACGGTCAAACAAGCTTGTTCGTCTTGGTTAAAAGTGAAACAAACTAGTTCTACTTGGTGAAACGGTGAAACAAACTAGTACGACTTGGTGAAATGGTGAAACAAACTAGTACGACTTGGTGAAACGGTGAAACCAACTAGTACGACTTGGTGAAACGGTGAAACAAACTAGTACGACCTGGTGAAACAAACTAGTTCGACTTGGTGAAACGGTGAAACAAACTTGTTCGACTTTATGAAACGGTCAAACAAGCTTGTTCTTCTTGGTTAAAGGTGAAACAAACTAGTTCTACTTGGTGAAACGGTGAAACAAACTAGTACGACTTGGTGAAACGGTAAAACAAACTAGTACGACTTGGTGAAACGGTGAAACAAACTAGTAAGACCTGGTGAAACAAACTAGTTCGACTTGGTGAAACGGTGAAACAAACTTGTTCGACTTGATTAAACGGTCAAACAAGCTTGTTCTACTTGGTTAAAGATAAAACAAACTAGTTCTACTTGGTGAAACGGTGAAACAAACTAGTACGACTTGGTGAAACGGTAAAACAAACTAGTACGACTTGGTGAAACGGTGAAACAAACTAGTAAGACCTGGTGAAACAAACTAGTTCGACTTGGTGAAACGGTGAAACAAACTTGTTCGACTTGATTAAACGGTCAAACAAGCTTGTTCTACTTGGTTAAAGATAAAACAAACTAGTTCTACTTGGTGAAACGGTGAAACAAACTAGTACGACTTGGTGAAACGGTAAAACAAACTAGTACGACTTGGTGAAACGGTGAAACAAACTAGTAAGACCTGGTGAAACAAACTAGTTCGATTTGGTGAAACGGTGAAACAAACTTGTTCGACTTGATCAAACGGTCAAACAAGCTTGTTCTACTTGGTTAAAGATAAAACAAACTAGTTATACTTGGTGAAACGGTGAAACAAACTAGTACGACTTGATGAAACGGTAAAACAAACTAGTACGACTTGGTGAAACGGTGAAACAAACTAGTACGACCTGGTGAAACAAACTAGTTCGACTTGGTGAAACTGTGAAACAAACTTGTTCGACTTGATCAAACGGTCAAACAAACTTGTTCTACTTGGTTAAAGGTGAAACAAACTAGTTCTACTTGGGGAAACGGTGAAACTAACTAGTTCGACTTGATGAGAACGTGAAACAAACTTGTTCGACGTGGTAAAACAAAATGCACGTTGAATCATGGTTACGGAGAAGTTCTGCGTTCAGATTCTTTGCCTTATGAATGGTGTAAATGGCAATAAGGGTCGTAATAGTTTCCCTGATCAAGTGGGAGGGTTATAACAGTTTTTTTTGTTCTAGTGGAGAGGTCGTAACGGTTTTCCATGATCCAGTGGAATGGTCATAACAGTTTTTTTCTTGACCCAGTGGAAGGGGCGTTACAGTTTTCCTATGAACAAGTGGAAGGTTTATAACACTTTCCCTAGCCCAGTGGAAGATCGTAAGTCTCCCCCGACCCAAAGCCACCCTACCCCGACCCAATGTAAAAGCAGTAAGAGCTTCCTCCAAACTCGGAGACCGACCCTTTAGGGCTTCAGGCATGGTCGTGGGCTTCCTTTACATCTCAGTTTATTTCTCTGGACGCCACATTTTGACATAGCGAGTTTTCTCGCCTGGCGGCTGTCGACTGAGGAATAGCAGCAGTCGCGTTTTTTAAATTTTCAGTTCAAATTATCCAAATTTGCGAATATATAACTAACAGAACTTTATTTTTGATACCTGAAGCAATGATGTCGGCACAGGATACCCAGCTATATTATTTAAATGGTCAACAGGACATATTCCACAGAATTTTTTCCATTTATGCAAATGTTAAGTCATAATATATTTTCACATATTTTGAACCATCGTCACTGATGTCGAGCATTTTTTAAATAGAATTAATGCTAATGAGCGTGCTGCAAAACAAACGAATAACCTGGAACGTGCTTGGTTACATTAACACCTCGGGGAAACACAGTAATTCAATTTGGTTTGTAACAAAAATGTGAGAGAACTTGAGGTAGCAACGGCGACCCAGAAATAAATGTACACTACTTATGTTAAAGAACTTGCAAACCACTGTGGTTGACTCAATTCCTATTACGGGGTAAGGACGGCTCCGTTGTGCAAATCTTCATCTTTAAATAGGGGGCCACGAGTTCGATCCACCGCGATGAAAACATTGCTTCATGTTGCTGAATGATTGATTGATTGTCTTTCAATAGTTTACCTCTTGAACTATGTACTTCATGATTAACACATCAATTGATATTTCACTGCCATTTTTGTCCTTACCTTATATATATAATACATTCATAGCAACGATAACGCCGTCGCAATACCAACTCGTAGCATCATTGATCGTTAAACTCCATGGACTTGACACTCTAATCTAATCTAATCTAAACTCCATAGAAAGGACAAACGCGGTGGCTCGTCATCAGAGAACCCGTCTAAAACTGTGGGTCGGTAGTTCGATGCCCTACAAACTTGCACTGGGATTTTGGAGTGATTGGATCCATCGAACTATTTTTTTCAGGGACACAAGTTATTGATTAGACATAGAATGCCTTCAATGGAATCCGCAGTACGTGAAAAATATAGAAATGCAATCCCCAGATCCGAAAACTGCTACAGTTGGAAGCAGGCATTCCCATTCCTTGTCAACATATTTGCTGTGGAAATATAAACTTGCGCAACTATGCACGACTGGTTCAGCTCAGGTCTGCACGACCAGAATGTTTAATCTCGAGAGTAGACCGATGGGGCTCGTGTAGTGCGGTTACTGGGAGGGCACTACACGATGGGGCTCGTGCAGTGAGGTTACTAGGAGGGCACTACACGATGGGGCTCGTGTAGTGAGGTTACTAGGAGGGCACTACACGATGGGGCTCGTGTAATGAGGTTACTAGGAGGGCACTGCTTTGTAAAAAAAAATAGTGGCAGGTAATGAAGGGATGGAAAGTTGCCAAGGTTGAAAAAAACATTTTCCCACATGTCTGAAGTTGAAAAACATAGCTAACCCCTATTTAAAATGTATTTATTTTTGAATATGAGCATGCGCCTCGATAGGGAATGACTGCAGTCAACACAGGTAAAATTTATTGTAAGCATGGAAGTTGTTAGTATCAGTGTTTGATCGGAGCAACTCCGATTATCGAAAACGCCGCCTACCGCGCAACATGCAGGGATTACTGTTTTGACTACCCCGCAACATGCAGGGATTACTGTTTTGACTACCCCACAACATGAAGGGATTACTGTTTTGACTACCCCGCAACACGCACACATTACTGTATTGACTACGCGCAACACGCATACATTACTGTATTGACTACGTGCAACACGCATACATTACTGTATTGACTACGTGCAACACGCATACATTACTGTATTGACTACGTGCAACATGCATTCATTACTGTATTGACTACGCGCAACATGCATACATTACTGTATTGACCACGTGCAACACGCATACATTACTGTATTGACTACGTGCAACACGCATACATTACTGTATTGACTACACGCAACATGCATACATTACTGTATTGACTACGTGCAACACGCATACATTACTGTATTGACTACGTGCAACACGCATACATTACTGTATTGACTACGCGCAACACGCATACATTACTGTATTGACTACGTGCAACACGTTTACATTACTGTATTGACTACGTGCAACACGCATACATTACTGTATTGACTACGTGCAACATGCATACATTACTGTTTTGACTACGCGCAACATGCATATATTACTGTATTGACTACGCGTAACATGCATACATTACTGTATTGACTACGTGCAACACGCATACATTACTGTATTGACTACGTGCAACACGCCTACATTACTGTATTGACTTCTGCTGAACATGCATGCATTACTGTATTGACTACGCGCAAGATGCATACATGACTGTATTGACTACGCGCAACACGCATACATTACTGTATTGACTACGTGCAACACGCATACATTACTGTATTGACTACTGCGCAACACGCATACATTACTGTATTGACTACTGCGCAACACGCATTCATTACAGTATTGACTACGCGCAACATGCATACATTACTGTATTGACTACGTGCAACATGCATACATTACTGTTTTAACTACGCGCAACACGCATACATTACTGTATTGACTACGTGCAACATGCATACATTACTGTATTGACTACGTGCAACACGCATACATTACTGTATTGACTACGTGCAACATGCATACATTACTGTTTTGACTACGCGCAACATGCATATATTACTGTATTGACTACGCGCAACACGCATACATTACTGTATTGACTACGTGCAACATGCATACATTACTGTATTGACTCATCTCATCTATTGAGTAGTTTAAGTTTACAATAATCTTCAGTTGTGTGGAAAATTAGTTGTTTTTCTGTTGTGATGTTGATTAGAGGTAGATAATAAGCCCGTGTATGAGTCAACTAAGGTTTCTTATATGACCATTTGCAAAAATCCTGGTAGTAAAATTGCAATTTGATGCATGTCTGATAGTAGTTTTATCTAGAACAATTCAAATATGCTGGCAGACAAACAACATTATCGGGACGAAGCATGGGTTGATATTTGTTAGGGTCGTGTGGTAAAATACAATATAAATAAAGCACATAAACTACGTGAACCAAATTAATTTATTTCAACGAATATTAACGATGTAACAGACCTGTCCCAACCGACCTGTCTCAACAGACCTGTCTCAGCAGACCTGTCTCAACAGACCTGTCTCAACAGACCTGTCTCAACAGACCTGTCTCAACAGACCTGTCTCAACAGACCTGTCTCAACAGACCTGTTTCAACAGGCCTGTCTCAACAGAACTGTCTCATTTTCTGAATTTTTGTTGCGACGCACACAGATTCACACAAGCAGCTGATGACAAGAACTCATGGAATTTCAATCAATATGCAAATGAGGGATTAACATTTTCAGGTTTTTTGTTTCACGGTTAAGGGTCCCAAGCTTCCCGTTTGTTGTATTAAAGAAATGCGTCTACAAATTCACAGTGTCTTTTTCTTCCATGTCATTGAATAAGGACTTAAACAAAACACTGCAACACCATCTAGAGATCATCGTCGCTGGTCTTGGCATTATTCTGTGCCAGCCGCTACAAGAATCCTCTCTATAATATAAATAGATGTGTGCAGTACAATCACACCCTATGAATAGTTATACTGTATTATAAAAACGAGAACAAACTATGATTTTGAGTCTGATTGCCATCTACCATCAGACCAAAGGGATGAACCCACTATAGTGCAACAAATCGTCTATTAGGCCAGTAGTGCAGCTGCAAGAGCTTCCCTAATAAACGTTCTGGGCAAGTCTGTGGCATTGAGCACTAAAGCTGGTCAACCGCCCACAACAATTACATAAACCGCTGCGAGTTACGATGGCCACCTGCTGCTTGTTATTGGAGAGAAATAGGCGACAGGGGAGGCTGGCCAGAGGGCAGGGGAATCATGCTACCGCTCGCAAAACAGTGAAGGCTGACCAGAGAGCAGGGAGTCCTGTTGCCGCTGGCAAAACAGTGAAGGCTGACCAGAGGCATGGGAGTCCTGTTGCCGCTGGCAAAACAGTGAAGGCTGACCAGAGGGCAGGGAGTTCTGTTGCCGCTGGCAAAACAGTGAAGGCTGACCAGAGGGCAGGGAGTTCTGTTGCCGCTGGCAAAACAGTGAAGGCTGACCAGAGGGCAGGGAGTTCTGTTTCCGCTGGCAAAACAGTGAAGGCTGACCAGGGGACAGGGAGTCATGTTGCCGCTGGCAAAACAGTGAAGGCTGACCAAAGGACAGGGAGTTCTGTTGCCGCTGGCAAAACAGTGAAGGCTGACCAGAGGGCAGGGAGTCCTGTTGCCGCTGGCAAAACAGTGAAGGCTGACCAGAGGCATGGGAGTCTTGTTGCCGCTGGCAAAACAGTGAAGGCTGACCAGAGGGCAGGGAGTTCTGTTGCCGCTGGCAAAACAGTGAAGGCTGACCAGAGGACAGGGAGTCCTGTTGCCGCTGGCAAAACAGTGAAGGCTGACCAGAGGACAGGGAGTTCTGTTGCCGCTGGCAAAACAGTGAAGGCTGACCAGAGGGAAAGGAAGGCCTGCTACCGCTGGATACCAGAATGACAGCGCTATTACTAAATCAGGGGAAGCCAGCCCGAACACAAGGGAGGCATGTTACAGCTGACGATGGAGAGACTATATCAATGACAGAACATGAAAGGCTGGTCAAATGTCAAAGGAGGCCTGTTACCGTTGAGAAGCAAAGGAAAAGAGTAAGTAGAAGTATAGTGGAAGCTGGCTCCTGTGGGTATGAGAGGCCTGTTATCTTATGACAGCAGAGCATCACGATAAGAAGCAAAACCTGGGAAACTGGCCAGAAGGTAATCAAGTGGCTTCATCAACATCAGAGTGAAAGGGTTCTACTCAAGACATGAATGGGATCTCAAGGGGCAAGTGAGACCTGTAACCGCGGAACAGCAGAGGGCCATGCAAACAGGAAAAAACAGAGGAAATTGGCTAGAGGGGAAAAGAGGCTTGTTACCGTTAGACAGCAGAGGATTCGGACAATAGGTACACCAGGGCAGGTTGGCCAGAGGGCATAGAATGCCTATTGCCGCAGATAAGCAGAAAGTCAGGAAAATATACAAACCGAGAGGGGCTGGCCAGAAGCAAAGTTAGGCCAGTTACCGCTAGACAGCAGGAGGGCAGGGTAATAGGCGAGACAAGGAAGCTGACCCGAGGGCAGGGAAGGCCTGTACCGCTGGACAGCAAGATAGCAGGGTAATAGGCGAGACAAGGAAGCTGACCCGAGGGCAGGGAAGGCCTGTACCGCTGGACAGCAAGAGGGCAGGGTAATAGGCAAGACAAGGGAGCTGACCTTAGGGCAAGGTAGGCCTGTACCGCTGGATAGCAGAAAGGCAGGGTAATAATGTATGTGATACAAGGGAGCTGACGAGGGCAAGGGAGGCCTGTACCGCTGGACAGCAAGAGGGCAGGGTTATAGGCATGACAAGGGAGCTGACCCGAAGGCAAGGGAAGCCAGTAATCGCTTCATTACAGGTTGGCAGAGTTGTCGGCTGGAAATGTTGTGCCGAAAAGGCAGTTTCAAGGGATAACTACTGTTACTGCAGAGGTCAGTAAAACACTTCTGTGCCTCCCAAAAGGAAACGTGCGTTGACCTGGAGCAAGAGAAAGACCAGGTTTGCTGAGCGGCACGAGAAGCCGGATGACAGATGGAAATTGAAGGAAATAGGACACCGGAGGCCAATTTCACATAGGCCGCGATGGAGGCATTGAGGGCAGTCAATACTATATGCAGCTGCATGTCGGCTCTAGAGACAGCATACAGCGTTACACACGAACAAAACAAGAAGGTAATGTGCCTTTTACGAACGTAAACTAGCCAGCAAGGAAGACAGTGTTCTTAATGTAAAGGTAAGCTGTCAAATCAGAAAAGAAGAACCCCTCACCGCTGTACGATAATAGTGGGACCAAATGGCAGAGGAATGGTAGAGGCCATTCAACTATAACCAATTGATGAAGCTGACTATTTAGGAGGCAAACTATAAATTATTCCTATTTGCAGTGGGTGGGTGGAACTGAGAAGAAGAGAACAGATGCATCACGTGTATCAATTGAACAAAACTTTATTCACCATCAAATTTATTCATTAAACAGAGAAACATACTCACCGTCACACCCACCCGTAGATGTCATCCAATACCTCTCACCCCATCTCACCTGCCGTTACATCCCTGCGGCCTCTGCTGAACACCCTTAATACCTCTCACCCCACCTCACCTGCCATTACATCCCTGCGGCCTCTGCTGAACACCCTTAATACCTCTCACCCCATCTCACCTGCCGTTACATCCCTGCGGCCTCTGCTGAACACCCTTAATACCTCTCACCCCACCTCACCTGCCGTTACATCCCTGCGGCCTCTGCTGAACACCCTTAGACTGGTGACATTGTCCTTGCAGCACAGCAGGCGCTCGATCCAGATGAGACGCTCCAGCAAACGATCCTGGGCGTCCGCATCCAGAGTTTCCAGACCACCAGAGCCTCGAGACAGCTGTGTAGGGCACGGAAGTGCTGAGTGAATACCAGCGAACATTGCAAAAGATGGCTGAATAGAGGAAGAAACCGGTTCGCAACTGCACAAGAAAACTTAGTAGGGCAAGGAAGTGATGAGGGAGAGGCACGTCCGTGATGACTCAGCAGAGCAAAAAAAATGCTGAGTAAGCCAGAAGAAAAAACGGACTATATCAAATAAATGCTGAGTGAGATTCGATCGTGCAATGAGATGCAATAATGGGTAGACAGAAGAACTGGTGAGTAGACCACGAGACAGAATAATGGGTAGACAGAAGAACTGGTGAGTAGACCGAGAGACAGAATAATGGGTAGACAGAAGAACTGGTGAGTAGACCACGAGACAGAATAATGGGTAGACAGAAGAACTGGTGAGTAGACCACGAGACAGAATAATGGGTAGACAGAAGAACTAGTTAGTAGACCACGAGACTGGAATAATGGGAAGACAGGAGAACTGATGAGTAGACAACGAGACAGCTGCATGAGATAAGCAAGGAATGCTCTGAACAAGATGAGGGATCATTGCGGGTGATGACACTGCTGGGGAGGGATCATTGCGGGTGATGACACTGCTGGGGAGGGATCATTGCGGGTGATGACACTGCTGGGGAGGGATCATTGCGAGTGATGACATCTGCTGGGGAGGGATCATTGCGGGTGATGACACAGCTGGGGAGGGATCATTGCGAGTGATGACACTGCTGGGGAGGGATCGTTGCGAGTGATGACACTGCTGGGGAGGGATCATTGCGAGTGATGACACTGCTGGGGAGGGATCATTGCGAGTGATGACATCTGCTGGGGAGGGATCATTGCGGGTGATGACACTGCTGGGGAGGGATCATTGCGGGTGATGACATCTGCTGGGAAAGAAATCATTTTTCCTCAGTCGTTTAATTATTGACCAAAACTTAGACTAACTGGGTTTTACGTTTGAATTTAAGCACATCATATTTAACTATGCAACATTTTGGTCAAGTTCACTATCAAAACTAGTATGAAAAATAACCAAACATTTCAATGTGATGCGAGAAAAATTGAACGAGTCCATATTACTAAATAAACCGAACCCTTTTTCCGGTGTGTACTCCGATAAAGGAGAATGAAATGGAATATGGGATACTGCGATTGGCTCAATGCATCGCTCTCTAAGAAAAATATATTCGTCAACTTCACTGGGAATCGAACCCACTGCCATATTCAAGTTCTAAATGACCGTATGAGGACAGAACCCCCTGCCATATTTAAGTTATAAATGCTCCTATGCGGACAGAACCCACTGCCATATTTAACTTCTAAATACCCCTATAAGGACAGAGCCCGCTTCATTTCAGTTCTAAATGCCCCTATGAGAACAGAACCCACTGCTATATTTAAATTTTAAATGCCCATATGAGGACAGAACCCACTGCCATATTTAAGTTCTAAATGCCCCTATGAGGATAGAACCCATAGCTATATTTAAGTTCTAAATGCCCCTATGAGGACAGAACCCACTGCTATATTTAAGTCCAAAATGCCTCCTATGAGGACAGAACCCACTGCCATATTTAAGCTCTAAATGCCCCTTTATTTACAGAACCCACTGTCAAATTTAAGTTCTAAATGCCCCTCTGAGGACAAACCAACTGCAATATTTAAGTTCTAAAGGCCCCTATATGAACAGAACCCACTGCCATATTTAGGTTCTAAATGCCCCTTTATGTTCAGAACCCACTGCAATATTTAAGTTCTAAATGCCCCTATAAGGACAGAACCCACTGCCATATATAAGTTCTAAATGCCCCTATGAGGACAGAACCCACTGTAATATTTTAGTTCTAAATGCCCCTATGAGAACCGATTAAACGCTTGAATCCCAACCACCAGCTCTATCCCTCCCACTGGCTCTATCCCTCCCACAGGCGCTATCCCTCCCACTGGCTCAATCCCTCCCACTGGCTCC
>SDVV010018293.1:0-13792 GCA_016164225.1 Gammarus roeselii
TGTGTGTGTGTGTTTGTAGGTGTGTAGGGGCGTAGGTGTGTAGGGGCATAGTTGTGTTGGGTCGTAGGTGTGTGGGGTCGTAGGTGTTTAGGGGCATAGGTGTGTATGTGTGTAAGGGGTTTATGTGTGTAGGTGTGTAGGTGTGTATGTGTGTAGGTGTGTATGTGTGTAGGTGTGTATGTGTGTAGGTGTGTATGTATTTAGGTGTGTAGGTGTGTAGGTGGTAGGTGTGTAGGTGGTAGGTGTGTAGGCGTCTATGTGTGTAGGTGTATATGTGTGCATATGTGTGTATATGTGTGTATATGTGTGTATATGTGTGTATATGTGTGTATATGTGTGTATATGTGTGTATATGTGTGTATAGATGTGTATAGATGTGTATAGATGTGTATAGGTGTGTATAAGTGTGTATAAGTGTGTATAAGTGTGTATATGTGTGTATATGTGTGTATATGTGTGTATATGTGTGTATATGTGTGTGTGTGTGTGTATGTGTGTGTGTGTGTATGTGTGTATGTGTGTATGTGTGTATGTGTGTGTGTGTATGTGTGTGTGTGTATGTGTGTGTGTGTGTTATTAGTCGCGAAGACCCACTTTTGCTGTATTCCACATGCCATCAGTCGAAAACCATGTCCTCTCCAGTGACCACACTTGACCTACTACTTACTGCCGATATGTCGACGACATTTTTTCAGTAGTCTCTTAATAACAGCAAATCATTCATGTTAAAGAAAAACTGGAGGAACAATCTGTCCTCAGCTTTACCCACGAGATGGGAAACAAATGCATCCAATTTCTAGACGTCCTCATTCGCAACGAGTACTCAACTACCGTTTTCTGTAAGCCAACAGACCTTGGAATGTGCTTGAACCACATCTGTGAATGCCCGGGCCGATGCAAAATAGCCGTTATTTGTGCGTTAACCCACAGAGCACACAAGACGTGCAGTTCTCTTCAAGAGTTAACCACTGAACTGAGACGAAGCAAACAATACTTGCTGACAATAACTTCGCTTCCTTTCCACTCTTCTTTGCTTCCCACTGTTCTTCGCTTTCCACTCTTCTTCGCTCTCAAATCATCTTCGCTTTGAACTCTTCTTCACTTTCAACTCTTCTTCGCTTTCAACTCTTCTTCGCTTTTAACTTTCCTTCTCTTTCCATAGTACACCCGGACTGTTTTTGAGAGCTTCTTTGCTTCCCTGAGTAACCTTTGTTGGTGTTTGAGAGCCTATTCGCTTTCCAGAGTACCCCTTGCCGGTGTTCCACCCCTACTTCAAGTCCGCGGCCGAGAGTGGCGATGGAACCATTGCGACCCTTACCAACAAGTGCAAGGCGGAGAACGGAGTGCCGGGCCTCATCCTCAATCAAGAGGAGTACGACTGGATCAAGACGAACATTGCGGGCAGTGAGTGGGGAGTGTGACTGTAGTTTGGGGAGTGGAGAAATTAGTTACTGGAACTAGGGATGAAGTTCGAGGAATTAAAAATGAAGTTATGAGAGTGATGACTGAAGTTTGAGGAATGAAAAATGAAGTTATGAGAGTGATGACTGAAGTTTGAGGAATGAAGAATGTAGTTATGAGTGATGAATTATTTTCGAGGAATGAAGAATGAAGTTACGAAAGTGATAAATGATGTTCGAGAAGTAAGTAGACAGGAGAGTGTGGGTTAAAGTTTATAGAGTGAGGGTCGTAGAAAGGATTGGGGAACATAGCCAACTGAGAGTGAGGAACAGCGATCAGTGAGTTTGTGAACATAGGGGAGTGACGACGGAGTATGGGGAATCGGAGCATCTTAGAGGAGTAAGGGCGGAGTAAGGGGAATCGGAACATCTTAGAGGAGTGGCGAATGTGATGGCGAGATGGGGAACACTGGCGCAAGGAGATGTATGTGATGAGGGGATTGGGGACATGTGATGAGGGGGATGTATTTGCGGTGAGATGGGGAACATAGAGGCAAGGAGGATGTAAACAGAGTGTCTGTTAAAGTGTTCATATTTTGAAACAAGTTTGGGCCACATTAAATTTAGCTACCTGCTATAAATACTTCTTATTGTCGGACAAAACTATTAAATTTCGGGTTATTGAGTTTTATCATAACCAAAATGCTCTGCACTGCAACTCTTCTTCGAAATGAGCTTCCAAATAAGCTTCCAAATTGATCTCACCAAATATTGATCAACTGTGAAATATTGCGACAGCTCGACTGATTTCTACTTTGTTTAGGCGTTGGGCAGCTTCATCACACAATTTTCATATTGATGATGGTTGTGACGCTCCGCAACCACTAACTTGGATGATAAGGATGTGGCCTAAGCCCAAGCCCCTTTAGTTGGTAATTATTTTGTAGATCTATGCTAGAAGAAAGTCTGGTGTGGAGGAAGGTTGGGCACGAGAAAGTGTGGTCTTGATATTGAGTGATCGGTTGGCTAGTAGCGCTACCGAATGGAAGGAGGTGTCCCCAAGATTGATGTGGGTGAAAGTTAAGTTAGGCGTAGAAAGATGGGCATTTGTGAATGCTCACGGACCTGGCAGCGAGAGGAGTGAAGAGGAGAGGGAGCAATTCTGGACTGACCTGAGTGAATGTATTGCGAGTTTTGGAGGTCATTTAAATGTAGTTGTACTGGGTGACCTTATTGCGAGAGATGGAGATGTAGTGGTGGAGAATGTGATAGGAAGGTATGGCGTTCCCGGTAGAAATAAATAAAAAATAAAAATAAAAAAGTTTATTCATACACAGGTGGTATGTTCTTCTTTGAAAGAATAAATTTATACATAGTAAATATAAACTAGGTAAAATGACAAGCTTAGAACATGTAACTAAGTAGTTGGAGCTGTGTGCAAGCGGTAGGGAGCCATTTTACTATCCTAGCTGGACATACGAACACGGCTATTGCCTAAACATGTCATGACAAGAGAGCTATTAGGGTAAGTTGTAATGTACATAGTTGATATCACTGTATCCTGTTGACATAAGGTTTTGCAATTTGACAAGGATAATTTATAAGACAATTAGTTAGAGTGAGAATAGATAATTCAGCAGGACTGCCTGATTTATTGGGTAGCAAAGAATGTGACGGTATGAGTGGGTCTATGCAAGACAGTCACTGACAAAAAAACATATAGAGTATCAATATTATAATATATGATCAACTTAACAAAGGTTTCTTCGTACACGAGTTGTGTGTTATTCTTGAGGGGCATTGAGCTCCCTAACGTGACACGACGAAAGAGCTGTCACTATAGGTTTGAGGTGCACAATAAGTATGCATTCTATCATAATGAGATTAGGTGTTGTCATTTGACCTTGGAATCATTTGCATAGTAATTAGTATGAATTCTGTAGTTTGAACCCACAGCCCAATTAGTTGAACAGCAAAGAGTGTAACGGTATATGTGTGTCTATGTGAGTTAGAGAACCACTGACATAACAAAACAACCAAGAAAGAAATATATTTACATTTGTATGCTTTCATACACAAACCGATGTGATGATTTTTGTGTCACGGTAACAGAGTGCGTACTTGCTCACGGAGAAACACATATATCTACATTACGTATAAACAGTACAAATGACAATGGAGAAAACCTGATAGGTCTGTGTATGGAGCAGGAGTTGATGGTCGGGAACAGTTTGTTCAAGAAGCGAGACATTCAGAAGTACACATGGGTAAGGATGGCCCATGGTGCAATGGTGGAGAGAGCACTGATGGATTTTGTGCTGATATCGAGGAGAGTGGTGGGGAGACTGGATGTGCGGGTGTTGAGAGGGGAGTGTGGAGGAGTGTCTGACCATCTGCTAGTGGAAGGTAGATTAGGAGTGGAGCAGAAGTGGAAGGGCAACAAACGAGTGTGAGGGGGAAGAGGAGTAGTAAAGTGAGTGGACTGAATGTGAAAAATAGAGCCGAGGAGTTCCAGCAGGCGTTGAATGAAAAATATGACCACGTGAGAGGACAGGACCTGAGAGATGTGGAGGAAGAATGGAAACGTTAAGGGATGCGTTGCTGAGATGTGCGAAGAAGGTGTGTGGTGCGCGCCGTGGGGGTGGGTCAGAAGGAAAGGCTGCGAGTGGTGGAACGAGTGGCACGGAAAAGAGAAGTGTTTGAGGGGTGGTTGCAGGTGAAGTCGGATGTGGCTTATGAAGGCTACAAAGAGAGGAGAAACGAGGTGAGGCGGGTGGTGAGGAGAGCCAAAAGAGACGCTGATGCCAGGTGGGGCAGACGGTTGTGCCAGAGTTTTGAGATAACAAAAAGATATTCTGGAAAGAGGTGAACAGGGTGAGAAAGGGAGAGACCGGAAAGAAGGAAGTGGTTAAAGATGAAGCGGCTAGTTGTTGTAGGAAAATGGTGATGTACGGAAGAGGTGGGCCGAGTATTTTGATGAGTTGTTGAATGTCGAGGATGTCAGAGGCTGGCATTGTTGCTGTGGGTGGTGGTGCTCGGATGCCAGTTTTGGGAGAAAGACTTGTTACGGACATTACCAGGGAAGAGGTACTGGAGGCGGTGGACGTTATGGAAGCGGGGAAAGCCCCTGGTTTGGATGGCGTTGCGACCGAGTGCCTGAAGATGGGTGGAGTAACTATGGTCGAATAGCTGGTGAGGTTATTGGACTTGTGTTTTGTGGCAGGCGTGGTACCGATTGAGTGGCGCAGTGCCTGCATTGTTCCGCTATATAAGGGCAAAGGAGATAAAAAACTAATGCTGCAACTTGAGAGGTATCAGTCTGTTATGTGTGGTTGGTAAGTTGTATGAGAGAGTGCTGACCAAAAGGATAAGAGACTGTACGGACTGCGCAATTGGAGAGGAACAGTGAGGCTTTAGGAGTGGTAGAGGGAGTACCGATCAGATTTTTGCAGTGAGACAGGTCTGTGAGAAGTACCTAGCCAAAGGAAAGGATGTGTTCTGGGCCTTCATGGATCTGGAGAAGGCATACGACAGGATTGACAGGGAAGCGCTGTGGAAGGTGTTGCGTTTGTATGGAGTGGGCGGACACCTGCTGAAAGCGGTGCAGAGTTTCTATGCTGACAGCCGAGCATGTGTCAGAGTGAAGCGAGGTGAGTGACTGGTTCACAGTGAAAGTGGGACTGAGACAAGGCTGCGTGATGTCTCCCTGGCTGTTCAACCTCTAAATGGATGGAGTGGTCAGGGAGGTGAACGCGAGTGCGCTGGGTCGTGGCTTGGAACTGTTGGAAGCGAATGGGCTGAGTTGGCAGTTGAACCAGTTGCTATTTGCTGAATATACGGCCTTGGTTGCGGATTCAGAAGAGAAGCTATGTAGGCTAGTGTCTGAGTTAGGTAGAGTGTGTGAGAGGAGGAAGCTTCGAGTGAATGTGGGTAAGAGTAAAGTAATGATATGCTCGAGGTCTGTCGATGCAAGCAAAATTAGTGTCACCCTAAATGGAGAGCTTTTGGAGGAAGTTCAGTGTTTTAAGTATCTGGGCTCACATGTGGAGAAAACTGAACTAGTGGAAACTGAAGTGAAAGCGCGAGTGGAGGGATGTAAAGTGTTGGGTGCACTGAAGAGTGTAATGAGCTGTAGGACGTTGGGGATGGAAGCGAAGACAGGGCTGCATGTGGGTGTTGTCCTAACTGTGCTCTACGGAGCTGAGGCTTGGGGGGGGTGAGAGCAGAGAAGAGAACGTTTTCCAGATGAATTGTTGAGGAACATGGCTGGAGTAATGCTGAGAGACCGGATCACCAACGACGTGGTTCGAATCAGAACAGGGATGGTGAAGAAGTTGGAGGACAGAGTGGATTCGCGTGCTCTGAGATGGTTCGGGCACATGGAGAGGATGGATGAAGGGAGATGGGTGAAAAGGGTGATGAATGCGAAGGCGAGTGGTCGCAGGCCTAGAGGTAGACCGAAGTTTGGGTGGATGGATGGTCTGAAGCAGGCGTTGGGAAGATGAGAAATGAATGTGGAGGTGGCGAGAGAGCGTGCAATGAACAGGCGTGAGTGGAAAACGGTCGTGAATGGTTGATGCTTTCCCGCCCTTGGCATCCCGCTGTCGGGATGGTCGTGGGGAGGGGGGGGGGGCGACTATTATGACGCGGCGGGGGTAAACCAGTGAAAACTGTTGGGCCCTGCTGCTGACGACGGATCCTCGGCTTACACTTGTGACCCAGAGTCTATGTTGAGGGGTACAGGCTGGACCCTTTAGCACAAAAGGGCTAAGTTGTGTGAGTGTGAGCTTATAGGGGTGTGAGGTGCGCCTTGCCGTCGGCCACCCTACTTTCTGGGGGATGCGGCGTAGTGTCCGTATCTGTATTTGTATGCTAGAATTTGATACCCAGGAGCAAAAAGATAAACGTCAATTTTTATGAGTTCCACTAAGCTCATAACACTTGTGGAACTTGTACGGCTTCCTGCTCAGTTACGTACAAAAGAATTTTATGAGTAGTACACTTGCTGAAGTTTTCTAGCAGCTTGCCGAGTGGAATCTCTTCATTAACAAGTTAATTTACTTCTGTCTTTGTTTGGGAAGTCTTGCGTCCATGAGAGCTGGACCTTTGAAATCAAAAAGAAATTATCGAAATTTCTGACAACGCGATTGAAACAAAATGTGGCTGTCATTTGATCTTCTTTTTCCTCTGATGTTAAATCTTTGAACGAATTTTCGTCTCAACGCTGTTGGAGGAATTCTTCATCGGTGTTTTGCTCCTCACTCGTGAGCATTACTGAGACAAGATATGCAAATTATTTTCCAGGCATGAAATATCGAGGATAACAGCAAAATGGTCAGTATCATAGACACGATAGCAGGTAAAGGTTACTATGATCAGCATTTATGCATTGATTAAATGAAGTTTCGAACTATACCATTTTTAACAGACAACCTATCATTTACATCATCCTCGCCACTGTGTTCCATTACTCACTATGACCCACATCCTCCTCTCAACTATGTTCCCCAACTCCTCATCATTAGGGCTGGATGGATGATTATTCCTTCTATAGATCATTAACACTTCATTTTAGTGTTGTATCATTTCTTATTTCGTGGGCTCAATAATTTATCTGTGCCCTTTTTCATGGTGATCAATTTTGGATTGTTTAATAAATTACGGATCATTAGACGCCCGCAGGGTCCCTAGGTAGACTATGCGGTGTGTTAGTTAGTATAACCCAACCTACGGTGAGAGAATTTGCACTCTCCCGAGCGCCTAATAAATGTGCGAACACAGCTAGCCGTTTTGATGGCTAAATGGTGAAGTAATGTTTATGATGATCTTAGAGTGTGAAAGTCTTGAATGACACTGTGCGTGTAGGGGACGAAGCGAGTCTGGGCAGGTTGAGGCGAGTGGAGATTAGTCGACTGGAGAGGCGATGAATGGAGACGAACCGAGGCTGGTCGAGACGTGTTGACCCGGGGGAACAGAGGGTACTCGTGGGGCCCGCGGGACTCGAGGGACCCGGGAGTTTCGGGAACCCGGGGAATTGGGAGACTATGAGGATTTGAGGGGACCCACTTGGACTCTTCTGCGGCCCTTTGGCACACTTTAGACACCCTTCGGAAAGCTCTTGAGAAACTGTTGGACCCTCTTGATGCCCCTCTGAATCCTGGAACCTTTGCTCCCCCCTTCCAAATCTGCGTTAAACCGACTCTGTATCTGCGTTAAACCGACTCTGTATATGCGTTAAACCGACTCTGTATCTATGTTAAACCTACTCTGTATCTCTGTTAAACCTACTCGGAACCTACGTTAAAACTACTCTGAATCTACGTTAAACATACTCTGAATCTGCGTTGAACCTACTCGTAATCTACGCTGCACCTACTTTTCCTCTCTTCAATTGCCCTACTATGGAGTCTACATTAACTTCGCGTTGGGACTCCGGTGGAAAACTGAAGCAACAATACTAATACGACCCATGATACACCTTGGGACTTCCTTGAGAAACTTTGGAACCCTTTTTGAGGCTCTTCTGAACCCTGGGACCCTTGCTTCCCCCTCCCCACGCTGTAAAACCCATACAAAGAAAAAGTATTTATGCAAAATGATTAAGTAGAACAATTAGCTATTAGAGTCCACAGATTACTGGCACAGAGGGAAAGAGCCGCGTCGAGGCTGGTCGAGGTACGTCGAAATCAGTCGAAATACGTTGAAGCGTGACAACCCTACGGGGGAATCTGCATTAACTTTGCGTTGGGACTCCGGTGGAACATGGAAGCAACTACAACAACAACGTTGAGGCGAGTCGAGTTGGGTGCGACGAGTCGAAACTGGCCGAAATGATTCGAGACAAGCCGAGATGAGCTAAGACGAGGGGACTCGAAGGACCCGGGGAGCTCGGGGTACCCGGGGGCCTTATGCTTCCTTCTGAGACTCGTCGGGCTCTTTTGGGACCCAGGGGACCTCTGCCCCCCACCCCGCTCCATCCTTAAATACTTGAGTAGCAAATTTATGTGTTGCAGTTCACAGGATTACTGGCGCACGCTTTAAAACTCAAATGAGTCCGATGAGTCCCGGAGGGTAACCCAAGTCCCCCGAGCTCCCCGGGTCCCTCGAGTCCCCTCGTCTCAGCTCATCTCGGCTTGTCTCGAATCCTTACTGGCTTAGAGGCCGCCCACGCGGGAGCCTACATAAGTCAGGCAGGCCTAACCACCCTACGGGGGAGTCTGCATTAACTTCGCGTTGGGACTCCGGTGGAACATGGAAGCAACTAATAAATAAATAAAATCAGGCAGGCCAACTCCATCAAGATGCCTTGCCTGTGATGGCGGCGTCTGGGGCTCCGGCCCCAGCGGAAGTCCCTCAACCCACCCTGTTTCATGTCCTCGCCGGTGGGAATTGCGCCGTCTGCGTCATCTCTGCGGTCGTAATGATCAACACTCTATATTCCAACTCTTTTTTTCCCAATCAATAGCGGGAATCTGTAACTATCCCAAAACCCAAACCTGGGAAATTCCACGGTGACCCACATAACTAGCGCCTCATCGCTCTAACCAGCGTCCTCTGCAAGACCATGGAAAGAATGATAATCACGCGCCTTGTCGACTACCTTGATATACATGCAGGCCTGTACAGCATCCAGGGTGGTGGCAGCAAGCGCCATTCTACGACGGACCACCTTGTAAGACTGGAATCTGACATTAGACAGGCGTTTGTACGAGGAGAACACGTGGTTTCCATATTTCCGACGTGGAAAAGCATACCATACTACCTGGAAAAATGGCATCATAAAGGATCTCCACCGCAAAGGGCTGAGAGGCCACTTACCACGTTATATCCACCAATTCCTGCAAAATCGCACCTTCAGGGTTAAGGTCAGCGACACCTTGTCACCATCCTATCCGCAAGAAATGGGCGTCCCCCAAGGAAGCGTCCTCAGTGTCACACTTTTTATACTCAAAATCGACCAGATATCAGACATTCTATCGCGCGACGGAAGATTTCTTTCATCACTATACGTGGACGACTTACAAATAAGCTACAGGCTCCCTAGCCTCTTAACAATTCAACAGGAACTCCATAAATGTCTAAACATAGTCGGGAACTGGGCCTCCTTAAACGGATTCCGATTCTCGTCCTCCAAAACGAAAAGCATGCGCTTTACTCTTGTGCCCGGCTTACACCTAAAACCAGCCCTAGCACTGAACAACACTCCGCTAGCATACGAGAAATGTTTAAAATTCCTCGGTCATGTTTGGGACCTTAAACTCATATGGCGACCTCATATTACCGCTTTGGAGACTCGCTGCGAGAAGGCAACCGGACTTATCCTCTCATATATCCTTGAAATTCGGAGCCAATATGGACACTGACATGACGTTATTCAGAACAACAAGACGGTTTGGCAGCCAAAACCCTCTTGAACCTCTCTCCGTCATCGTATATTATGACTCACGTTGAGGCTCTGGTGGAAATGATGCCCAAATCAATCAATCAATCTCACTACAGGACTATTTCAAGACAAGGAGCAACATCGAAAGCCCAGCACTCGGTGACGTCATCAACATTCGTTATAAACGCTGCTTTGCGGATAAGATGAACTTATCCTCACCCTTTCTGTTCGTGAGGACAACTTACTGGCCTCGCTGATCATCAGTCGCAAAGCAATCAAGCCTTCATTCTCTTATCGAATTCTTCAAATAGACACACCAACGTGGATGATCAGCCCAACACTGGTCAACCTAGATTTGCAAACGTACCTCAAAGCAACAACCCCCAACCAACACCTACCGCCGAGAATTCTCCCGACTACTTTATGGACAGTACTCTGAGCACCGCCATATATACACTGACTGCTCCAAAACATCGGACGGAGTGGGGGCTGCCGCCGTTAGCGAAGGCACCTCTCGTTCGGCCATCTTACCCCAAGAGCCTTCTGCATTCTCTGCTGAGCTGCACGTACTCAAATTGGCCATCTCTATTACAAAAAGTGACAGTCTCCCAAAAATAAGTTTCATTTTCATGCAGTCTAAGTGTTCTCACCCAGCTGAGAACTCTGCACTATGAGCACCCTGCCCTTAGAAAAATGCAACACGACCTATTCACGATATGCGAGATGGGCCAAGGGGTCGAGATCTGATGGATCCCTCGCTAAACGGGTGTCTATCCAGCGAGCGCGCAGATTCCCTCGCTGAACAGGTGTCTACCCAGCGAGATCAATTCATCTCCATACATTGCCGAGACTGGTTCTCAGTCATCAACTCACGTATAACATCACGATGGAACGACTTTTGGCAACAGAGTGGACAAAAAATGCTTTCAGTTAAACCATCCGTGGGAGGGTGGGACGCCATGTTTTCTAAAAGAGACCAAGTGTTCATTAACCGTCGATGAACGGGACACACGTGGATAACCCACAATCAACTAATGGACGTAGACATGGGACCGAACGCACCACCATGCCCCTGTTGCCACCAAGTGACAATCAACGTGAAACGCTTATTTATGGATTGTGATGCACTCGCACGAGCCCGACGAGCCTTCTTGAGCCCCCCCGTTCATTCTACAACGCCTGCTCACAGAAACAGAACACTGAAAAAAATTATCCCTACGGAAAACACACAGGACTATATG
This sequence comes from Gammarus roeselii, assembly GCA_016164225.1. NCBI lineage: Eukaryota > Metazoa > Arthropoda > Malacostraca > Amphipoda > Gammaridae > Gammarus > Gammarus roeselii. The sequence continues at coordinate 11,025 of SDVV010018293.1, forward strand.
AAGACGTACGAAAGTAACAGTTTGAATCATCTCTGATTCTGTACTCTATCCTCCCTGCGTATTAATTGTGAACTTTAATTTAACTTCGTGCACGAAGCTGTGTAAAATCAACGGATCATCCTGCCCTACGAGGGAGCACTCGATGACAACACGTTCGAGCTTCGGTGGAAAACGGAAGAAACTACCAGTACTACTACTACTCTATGGTGTTGATGTGGACGCAGGATGTGCGCTGCCCGACCTTCGGGGCCACCGACACTCCCAAGACAACAGAGCCACAAAATATACACTGCATTGTTTTTCATGGATGAGTAAACAATCCCCATCATTCCTCCACAACAGAACATCCTGTTCCACATGAGGTTATCTCTGCACGCGTCTGGTTGGTGCGTTGCAGTGTGGCTGAGGGACATAGGCACACTGCAATGTTTTAGTGTCTACAATTAAAATTCTACCGCACGGGTAGCCATTTGGTAACTGCCACACAGCCCACAGATTCAATTCAGATGGCAACAAAAACATTTTACCCCACCACAAGTCATCATATCGCTTCTCATCAACCAATCAAGAAACCCTGTCCCACAAGAACTTCGATTCAACTACCGGAAAGCCAGCTGGATGGAATACTCGGCGCACATCGCGTGGAGTGATATGAACAACATCCCGAAACCACGTCGGAACACGAAATCATCGCCCAACTATACGAAAAATTTCAAGCCGCAGCCGAGACAAGCATTTCCTAATATACCCCTTCAACCCTCATTCCGAAACCATGGTGGTGCCGCGAGGTGCAAAAAGCGAGAGATAAGCGAGAAAAGCTATACCATGCCTACCGACGCGCACGGTCCCCCAGGAACCGAGTAGCGTGGAAAAGGTCATCTGCTGTATATCGAAAACTTCTAGTGGAGAAGAAACGTGAAAGCTGGGCTCAATTAGTCAATACTATTAATCGGAACACTCTCCTCTCCCAGGTGTGGGAAAAAATTCGACGTATTCAGGGAAAACCCGAACGACCTATTAACATCCTTTCTGACCAAGGTAGAAATTATTCTTCCCACGCGGAGATCGCAAATAAACTAGCTCAAACTTTTAGCCAGATTTCGCAACCAACAAACTACACGGCTGCTTTCCAACGGGAGAGGAACTTGCGAGAAAGCGAACATCTCGACTTTACTTCTAGAAACGAAGAGGCCTACAACAAACCTTTCTCCCTCCACGAACTTCAGAGCGCTCTAGACCATACACGTGTAACTTCACCTGGGCCAGACCGGGTACACATCAACGTGATCAAAAATCTCCCAGACGGCGCCCGTGACCACTTATTAAAAGTGTTCAACACTCAGTACTCAAACTCATTTTTTTCCCGATCAATGGCGGGAATCTACAACTATCCCAATACCCAAACCCGGAAAATTCCACGGCGACCCAAGGAACTACCGCCCCATCGCTCTTACCAGCGTCCTCGGCAAGACCATGGAAAGAATGATAAATACACGCCTCGTCGACTACCTTGATATGCATGCAGGCCTGAACAGCATCCAGTGGGGCAGCCGCAAGCGCCACTTTACGACGGACCACCTTGTAAGACTGGAATCTAACATTAGACAGGCATTTGTCCGCGGAGAACACGTGGTTTCCATTTTTTTCGACGTGGAAAAAGCATACGATACTACCTGGAAATATGGCATCATAAAGGATCTCCACCGGAAAGGGCTGAGAAGCCACTTACCACGCTATATCCACCAATTCCTAAAAATTGCACCTTCAGGGTTAAGGTCGGCGACACCTAGTTACCATCCTTCCCGCAGGAAATAAGCGTCCCCAAGGCAGCGTCCTCAGTGTCACTCTTTTCATACTTAAGATTGACCAGATAGCCGACATTCTCCCTCGCGACGGAAGATTGCTTTCATCACTATACGTGGACGACTTACAAATGAGCTACAGGCACCCTAGCCTCTTAACAATTCAACAGGAACTCCAGAAATGTCTAAACCTAGTCGGAAACTGGGCCTCCCTAAACGGATTCAGATTCTCGCCCCCCAAAACGAAAAACATGCACTTCACTCTCGTGCCCGACTTACATCTAAAACCAGCTCTAAACCTAAACAACACTCCGCTAGTATACGAAGAATCGATAAGATTCCTCGGTCTTGTGTGGGACCCTAAACTCACATTGCGACCTCATATTGCAGCCCTGGAGACCCGCTGCAAAAAAGCAACCGCACTCATCCTCTCCGTAACATCCTTGAAATTCGGAGCCGATATGGACTCCGGCATGACGTTATTCCGAACATTAATACGCTCGCGCATTGACTATGGAGCAATTGTTTACGGTTCAGCAGCCACAACCACCCTAGAACTTCTCTCAATCATAGTAAATAACGCCCTACGCATCACAACCGGTGCGTTCCGTTCCACACCCATCGAATCCCTGAAGGTGCTTGCTAACGAACTTCCTCTTCCGCTCCGGAGAGACAAACTCTCACTACAGTACTATTTCAAGACTAAGAGCTACATCAATAGCCCAGCACTCTGTGACCTCACCAACATCCTTGATAAACGCCTCTTTGCGGCTAAAAAGAACATATGCCCACCCTTTTCTCTACGCGTGGATAACTTACTGACCTCGCTGAACATCAGACGCAAAGCAATCAAGCCTTCATTCTCCTTTCGAATTCTTCAAATCAACACACCAACGTGGATGATCAGCCCAACACTGGTCAACCTAGATCTGCAGACGTACCCCAAAGCAACAACCCCAACCAACA
>SDVV010018294.1:0-13792 GCA_016164225.1 Gammarus roeselii
GATTATCTTGAGAATGACTGTAGCTGTTCTCGTGATGCATCTAATTCACACCCGACTTGAGTAATATTTTAACAGGCCTCCTTTGCGCTAGAAATCTCTGCCCCTAGGATTTTAGGTTTACAGCCATGTGGCTCATGCACAACACCCAACTAAAAAGGATAACTATGCTGCTGTGTTTCGAAATTTTGCGTAGACGTCAACAATTGTCCATGATAGGGTCGTAAACATCACATACATACCATCACTGCATTATGAGAAGCCTTCCAGTTTGTTACCTTCCCTCGAAACAGACGATCCTCTAGCTACTGAGTTAATCGCCTTGCTGTATCGCTATCTTGATCAAAACTCCTGTCAAAGGTGTGTGTGTGTGTGTGTTACGATCCTTTCATGTCTGTTCTGATGACTCTGACTGCAACTGGAGACAGGTGTCACATAACATTTTTTTGTTAGTGGAATATCTTGTGCAGAAAGTCATCATTCTACACTTTATTTAGACTAATTTCCTCCATGGATAATCTCTTTTAAATTCTTTTACAACTTTCGTCTTCTTTTACTTGTCTTGTGGTACTAACGCGCACAATGTTGACTACGTCAATACCAATTCAAGTGAACCTTGACCTATCAAAGTAGTTTGTGTTTGCCCAGGCATTGTGCTCTATCCATTTCAATTTATATCGTTTTGTTTCAGCCTCTATTAGTTGACTTGACCTTAATAGAATGACAATAAAATATTGTTCGTGTGTTGAAATTTTGTTCCAATTTTTTTTGTTCATAGCATCTTCTGTAGATATGATCTTGTAGAATGGTGTATCGGCAAAATCCCACAACTGGTTAATGTTATGTCTGGCAGACGACACTTTGACTCAATTTCCACGTTGTAGTAAGATAAATCGACCCATATCTCACTATAGCGGCCATTGAACGAACCTAATGTGTTCTCAACGAGCTTAAAATATCATCTAGCATTGTGCTGTGTTGAACATCACCACTATAGTGTCTCTTCAATGGCATGACTTTCAGCCGACGCCTGCTGGCCGTGTTGGCCTGTTGCTAGCTCCCTCTAACGTATATTAGCTAGGCACCTGACTGTTGACGTCACCCCGCATTCTAGGCGCGTACCCAGGGAATCGTCAAGGAAGAGCGAGAATCGGCTAACTTCGCGGGCCAGCATAAATGAACCCATGACTTTGTAATCGGCTCTCCAAAGAGTGTATGGCGGCAGTTCTCTGGGTACGCGCCTGTTCCCTTCTTAACGAGTTGTGTGCAAGTGTCATGTCCTCCGCCTGTTCTGTCTTGATATCACAGATTGTTATGTACGCTCAAATGACATCATGCTGACGGTTGGACTGAAATGACTCGTCATATTTGCTGTCGATTGTTTGATGAGGCGGCGTCAAACGACAATTGGTGGACGACACGCTTTTCTCTAACAATTGAATGTATCTTTCGTCTGCGGAATTGGATCATTGTTCAACCGCTTGTTTTTGATATTAATCTGTCTTAGAACAGGAAAAAAATTAATGACACAGAAGGTTTTCGTACAGACGGATACAGACACTAGGCTGAAATCCCCCAGCAAGGGGGGTGGCCGACGGCAAGGCGCACCTCACACTCTCATAGTCTCACACTCCTTCGCTCTTTTGCGCAAAAGAGTTCGGCCGGGGACCCTGCAACACACCCTCCAGGTCATGAGTGCGGTTCGAGGTCAGTGTCGGCAACAGGGCCTGACAGCGTGACTGGTTTAGCCTTGCCGCGTCATGATGACCGCCCCCCACCCCCCGGCCTGGACCATCCGTCTCTCAACGATATGCCTAGAGCGGGAAAGCACATCAGGGCAGCGTGAAAACTAATCCGTTCACTATCATTCTCCACTCACGTCGATCCAGCGCACGCTCTCTCGCTACCTCCACACTCATGTCTCTTCTTCCTAACGCCTGCTTCACACCATCCATCCACTCTAGGCCTACGTCCACTCGCCTCTGACTTCAACACCTTTTTTACCAATCTCCCTTCATCCATCCGAACCATCTCAGAACACGCGAATCAACTCTGTTCTCTAACTTCTTCACCATCCCCGTTCTGATGCGAACCACGTCGTTAGTGTACCTGTCTATCAGCGACACTCCAGCTTGCTCCTCAAACATTTCATCTCGAAAACATTCAACCTTCTTATCTCCTCTGCTCTCACCTCCCAAGTCTCAGCTCCGTACAGCACAGTTGGCACAACGACACCCTCATTTGCTTCCATCCCCAACGTCCTGCAGCTCATTACGCTCTTCAGTGCACCAAACATTTTACACCCCTTATTCAATCGCAACTTTACCTCAGTTTCCCCTAATTCAGTCTTCTCCAGATGTGAGCCCGTATATTTGAAACACTGAACTTCTTCCTGCAACTCTCTATTTAGGAAGAAACTAATTCTGCTCACATCGACAGTCCTAGAGCATCTCATTACCTTCTTTCACCCACGTTCACTCAAGATTCCTCTTCTCACACACTCTACCAAACTTAGACACCAGCCAACACAGCTTCTCCTCTGAATCCGCAACCAGGGCCGTATCATCCGCAAAAAGCAACTGGCTCAGCTGCCAACTCCGCCCATTCGCTTTCAACAGCTCCAAGACACGACCCAGCACACTCGCGTTCACCTCCCTGACCACTCCATCCATATAGATTTTGAACAGCCGGGGAGACATTACGCAGCCTTGTCTCAGTCCCACTTTCACTGAGAACCAATCACTCATCTCGCTTCCCACTCTGACACATGTTCGGCTGTCAACATTGAAACTCTGCACCGCTTTCCATCAAGTGTCCGCCCACTCCGTACAAACGCAACACTCCATACAAACGCAAAAGGCACTTCTCACAGACCTGTCTCACTGCAAAAATCTGATCGGCGCACCCTCTACCACTCCTAAAACCACACTGTTCCTCTCCAATTGCGCAGTCCGTAGTCTAATCCTTTTGATCAGCTCTCTCGAGTTGCAGCGTTCATTTTCATCTTTTTTGCCCTTATACAGTGGAGCATTGCAGGCACTGCGCCACTCATTTGGTACCACGCCTGCCACAAAACACAAGTTCAGTAACCTCACCAACCACTCGACAATCGTTACTCCACCCTTTTTCAGGCACTCAATCGCAACGCCATCCAAACCAGGGACTTTCCCTGCTTTCACCACATCCGCCGCCTCCTTCACCTCTTCCATGGTAGTGTCCGCCACAAGTCTCTTTCCCCAAACTGGCAAAAACTCATCAAAATACTCGGCCCACCTCTTCCTCACATCATCACTTCCCAACAACAACTGGCCGTTTTAATCTTTCACCATTTCCTTCTTTCCGATCTCTCCCTTTCTCACCCTCTTCATCTCTTTCCAGAACATCTTTTTGTTCTCAAAATTCTGGCACAATCGTCTGCCCCACCTGGCATCAGCGTCCCTTTTGGCTCTCCCCACCACCGGCTTCACCTCGTTTCTCCTCTCGTAATAGCCTTCATATGCCACCACCGACTTCACCTGCAACCACTCCTCAAACGCTCTTTTCCGTGCCACCGCCAGTTTAACCTCCTCGTTCCACCACTCGCAACCTTTCCTCCTGCACCCGCCCCCACGGCGCGCACCACACACATTCTTTGCACATCTCAGCGACTCATCTCTTCACGTCTCCCATTCTTCCTCCACATCTCTCAGGTCCTGTCCTCTCACGTTATCATATTCTTCTCTCAACGCCTCTTGGAACTTCTCAGCTCTGCTTCTCACACTCAGTCCATTCACTTTCACTACCTCTCTTCCTCCTCCCACTCTTTTGTTGCCCTTCCACCTCTGCTCCACTCTTAATCTAGCTTCCACTAGCATATGGTCAGACACTCTCCATCCTCCCCTCTCAACACCCGCACATCCAGCAGCCTCCCCACCACTCCTCGATATCAGCACAAAATCCATCAGCTCTCTCCACCACTGCACTTGTGGATATCTCGCTTCTTGAAAGAACTGTTCCCGACCACCAACTCCTGCTCCATACACAGACCTATCAGGTTTTCTCCACTGTCATTTATACCGGGAACGCCATACCTTCCTATCACATTTTCCACCAGTGCATCTCCAACTATCGCATTAAGGTCACCCAGTACAACTACATATAACTGACCTCCAAAATTCTCAATACATTCTTTCAGGTAAGTCCTGAATTGCTCCCACTCCTCTCGCTACCTGGACCATATGCACTCACAACTATCCATCTTTCTACGCCTAACTTAACTTTTACCCACATCAATCTTGAGGACACCTCCTTCCATTCGGAAACGCTACTAGCCAACCGATCACTTACTATCAAAACCACGCCTTCTCGCGCCCAACCTTCCTCCACACAAGACTTTCTTCCACTTACCACGTCAAACTCACATTCTCCCTTACCCTTCTATTTCTTCTCACTCAGCCCCAACAAATCAAACGTCCTCCTCACAAACATCTCGCCTATCTCACTTCTCTTTACATCATTCGTACTACAGCCACGCACATTCAGCGACCCTAACAATAGGGTTCGGAAAGGCGTGAGCCTCTCCTCCCCCCGCTCGTCTTGCCGTCTTTGAGGAAGGATTTTACAGAGAAAGGGATTCCTAGTCCCTTTGCCCCGCCCCTATTAGTTGCCTTTTACGACACGCAGGAGATACGGTAGCACGATCCTACTCCCGGCTACGAGGCGCCCTTTGAGGCACCTTCTACGACACGCGGTGGATACGGTAGCAAGATTCTAGCGCCCCGGCTACAAGGCCGAGCGCCTTGTTCGTACAAAGAAATATTGATAAGTAATCTTTGTAGAAGTTGACCTAGAAAGATGAACATATTCAGCAGATGCCATTCCATTATCAACCACACGACTACTGACGCACTCCTGTTTTTTCCTAATTTGGTCTGCTTGAATCCAGCACTCATAGCAGAATTCATAAATTTTCATCTCATTGGCACAATTGCGACAGCGGTCAAACTCAAACAATAGTGGTCATCAGCAGTACACGTCCTATTATGGCGTTACTTGGCTGCCATTAACTGAAATTCTGAGCTGTACCGTTTCTCCAATTGCGCGACTTACTATCTCCGTTGCCGCTAGGTACTGTAATATGTATTATAAATGTATACGATTGGCTTATACAGCTGTATTTAATGATGCGAATTGAACACAGCTAGAGTCAATGCCTGCTGTCGGATTGGACACCATTAACTCCTACCCTACTGAGAAGAGTAGTTCTCCTTTTAGCTCAAGTACTGCTGTTTGTTTAATTTTAATGATTAAAACAGTAAGACTGGTCGATGGTCTCCCATCACAATTGCTGTAGTGCTGCACGGGATAACGAATCCATGGTGCTGCAGTGCTGTTGGCAGCTAGTAGCTATAGGTGCTGCAGTGCTACTGGCAACTAGCAGTCATTAGTGTTGTAGTGCTACTGATAACTAGCAGTAATAGGTACTGCACTGCTGCTGACAGCTAGTGGTCATTAGAGCTGCAGTGCTTCTGGCAACTAGCAGTCATTGGTACTGCAATGCTACTGCCAACTAGCATTCATTGGTGCTGCAGTGCTACAAGCAACTAGCACACGTTGGTACTCCTTTCAACTAGCAGTCACTGGTGCTGCAGTTCTACTGGCACCTAGTAGTTATTGGTGATGCAGTGCTTCTGGCGACTAGCAGTCTTTGGTACTGCTGTGCTACTGGCAACTAGTAGTCGTTGGTTGTGCAGCAGTGCTACTGTGAACTTGTGGTTGTTGGTGCTGCAGTACCAACGACCACACCCATGGTGCTGTAACGCTGTTGATAGCCAGTAGTGATCGGTGAAGCTACGGTATTGTAAGGAAGAAGGTAGCTGCAGTGGGAGGTCAGTGTAGGAGCTAGAACTCTCTTGACGTCATTGGTGCTGTTTCAACGTAAACTCTCCCACTGCGGCTGGCTATCCGTTACTGTACGGTGGGTGGTGCAGTGCTTGAGGAGCTATAGTTATCGAGGCTACACCGTGCCATGTGGTGCCGTGCAGGTGATCCCTGACGCCGGTCTGCGCACGACCGTCGGCGGCCGCACCAGGTCCGACAGTTCCTCCATAGACCTGGACGATGCAGGGGCCGCGCAAGACCAGGTAGTAGTTGTGCTGCTTCTTCCCTCTTGGGAGGATGTGTTCGCCGCTGGTGCGGTGGTGGTGGTGACGTTATCAAGTGAGGTAGTCGGTCTCACGGATGCTAGATGCTTCCTATTCCTGCTTCTCAGACACGAATGTTTTTGGATTTACCTTGCTTCACCTCTTTCAATAACCTATTTACTTCCTATGATTATTTTTGTAGGTTGAGACCACCCAAATTATGACTACACTTTGGGTTGTTTCTGCCTCGAGCCCTTTCAAACCTAATTATTTTGCTTATGCTTGCTATGATTTGATCGACTAACTTCTATAAGAACATAGAAGAGAGCCAACACATTTGATGGAAATTTCCCTTTTTTTTGCTGTTTCTTAACCTCTGATCAATATGTTTCTTTTCCTTGAAAAAATTCCTTATTTGTAAAATAGACTAACGCTTCGTGTTACACTGACATTCCGAGCATTTAATTCCAATTGATCTACGGGAATCGCAGAATAAAATAACAAAATGATTGACCTTCCTTTTCGCAGCTTAGAATAAAAATTACTTCTAATCAATAGTAAGGGGACCAGGTTTTATTAGGATTCCCTGCATATCTCCAGGCAGTGTCAACTGATGAGTAGTTAGTAGATAATGGTATATGGGTTCTCAGTGTGGGCTTCACCTGTCCTCTCAATGAAAACTATTGTTTTCTTTCCACATGCTGTTTGTTTCTCTAAGGAAGTGTAGTAAGCTTCTAACACTTTTTCAGCCAAACAAAACCCACATTGCCCCAACGCGAATCCCAATGCATTTTGATGCATATCCACGATCCCTCTTTGCGTTTCAGTATTCCCTCCCCTATATCAAATATGTCTATTAAATATTGAAGGTCGTTTCAAATTTTGATCTCACGAGTTTGTTCACTTTCTCATTTCTGTTAGACCCTTTAACTCGATCTTCATTTCTATGTATACTACGGTCTCCTTGGAGGGAAATTGATCATTTCTACACTGGATCCTATTATCAATAGAGTGCTGAATATCAAGCTTTGTGCCATTGCTTTTCCACTTGTTTGATTAATCTGTTTGATTAGTTCATTGTCACCATCTGAATTGGTTGAATCTCTATGATTTCTTCACTCATCACTTCTGGACTGTCAGCGTAGAACCATCTCACGTGACGAGTTTTTGACGTGTTTAACAGCGATTGGTTTCTGTTTGATGAGTATGTCTCACTAAATCTTGTTTTTTCTCAGCTATACTGTATGTTATTATTGTTTTATTTGAAAATAATCGTCACTGTTAAATCTTTAGTTAGTCGTGCACTTTTATAATGTAATGCGTAGCGTTGGGCAACACGCATACAAAGTCAGCTCTCACTATTACCCTTCATATAGTTATCACGTTCATGTTGGTATAATTACCATTTCTAATATTGCCCATCTTCTTGGTAATGTCTCCTTCTTCAGGACGACTCCAACGCTGGAGCTGGCCAACCTATGTTTTTCAACCCCGCCCAGTTCCAACAACAGCAGCAGCAACAACAAGCAGGCCGAGGTAGAGGCGGTCGAGGAGGACCTGCTAACAACATCAGGAGAGGACGTGGAGGAGGACCTCAGAGAAGGTCCTTCCAGGGAGGTGGGACTGCGCCCCCGCCCTTACCAAGGGCTTAAGTTGTCAGGGTGACCTGTGGAGAAACAAAATCCCAGAGAGCTTTGCTCATGAGTGTGGAGGATGATCTGGTGGTGGTGATCAGAGCAGAGCTTTTACTCCTTTGCAGAGCGAGCATCCCGTGCATACTCCGTCGCTTTTATTGTGAGGAAGTAGTTGTACCGTGGACCACTCCAGAGACGCTGAAGTAGGGTCAGCGGAAAACCTGCTGCAGATTGCTCTGTGTGTTGATGCTGCTACGGCCAAGAACACTTCTCAGATAGTTGCCACTCGTTATCAGTAACAGATCCTGATAGTTTGTTTTGCGGGAAAAGCGAATGCATCTCTTTAGCATTGAGCATAATTACTAGCCACTGTGACTAGATTGGTGTTCTGAAACACTTCTCTTCACAGCTTCAGGAGGGACGTTATAAAAATCACGTTGCCACTGCCTCTACCCAGTGTTCACAGGTGGCATACGATCTTTCATATATCACGTTGTTAAGTACAGCCGAAATCCATATTCACTACTCTGCAGCCTGTTATGTGCGAACGTGATGGCGCCTATTTTTACGAATGTCTTATTCTTTAAACATGTCATGGGACAATTATATAGTTTTCCTGCTCTGTAACCCCTTCCATTACCGTGCACGTTTCTTTTTTTGCTACTAAAGGTAAATGTTCCATCGGCCTCACTCGATCTATATTTCTTCCCATGAACTTTGATATTTTTGCTCCTGACGACCTCCTAATGTTCAGCAATTGCCCAATGAATGTATAGGCAGAAACAACCGCCTAATGTTCGTGTTTATAAGTGGGACATACCGAGCATGGACGCAACTATTCGAAGCTATCAATAGATGGGTTACGCTAAAATAGAATTGATCTTCAATGAGAAATGCCAAATTATTCAACCCTCTGTTGGAACTCCTACAACCAAGATGAAGGCCAATTATACGATACCATCAAGGGTCAACTCCAACAAACTTATTGTTAGTGCGTATTGCAACTGACGTGACTTAGCACTGCATTGTACTCCAGTTCCGGTGTCGGTGACCACGCGTCTGTTCGCCGCTCATTTCGACTTTTCCTCTCATTATTGCTTTATCTACCGCTATCGAGGTTTCTATTCCATTTTAACGGACTGCCAACGTGTAATGTATTCATTTATATAGACATTTTTCATGTGACGTTTGCAGGTGCCGGTCTTTGTAGCTTTGTATATGATTTGCAATAATGCCCATTTCTCAATACACTGTACAATTTTGTCGTTTACTTTGATATGCTTGAATACGGGGACCATTATTCCTCGCCCTGTTCTGATGCATTATGAAATGGAAGTGTTTGGTTTAGTTTTCTTTTTCCCCCATTTGCCTGATACCTGTAGCTATGTATTTATGTATCCAGCCCCAGAGGGGAGACATGTTGTGTTACATGGTACGTTTCCCCAAAAAAAGCATGTCTGTTTGCCCCTGCCTGCCTGCCAGTCCGTCCGTTGTGACGCTCGCTCGAGAGGGCTGTCAAAATGCTGAGGTTTCGTCGTTAATGCACGGATTTAGACAATTCATAACTACACTTGAAAACAGACCTATACGCAAAACAACACGTTGGATTTTTGGAATTTTGTTTATTTTTTTCAGAATTTAATTTTGAACTTGACATTTTTTTCGTCTCGTTTTCGATACAGCTTTTGGGACCTATCCAGTCACGTCACCATTTGCAGGGCTTCACTTCGATATATCGTCGTGTCCACCGGCTGTATATTTGCTGCGGCGGTAACCATGTATGAACAAAGCGACGCCACTCAGCCTTTTTTGGTGTTTAAATTTTAATCCTAATTTTCATAAATGAATGCCGTTCACAGAGCAAGCAATTTTTCTATAATAAGCAAGGCGCTGAGAGACATGATCGTTGCTCTGTGGCGACGATGTACAGTTCCCTGTGCACACGTGTTGAGAAGTAGCACGGCACTGAGAGTCATGATTGATGCGCTGTGGCGACGATCTATCGTTTCCAGTGCACACGTGTTGAATTCGATGAATGATGAGTTTGTTTTGTGTTGAGCTTGGGTAGATGCTGACACCATGTTTGTTCATTTGGAGAATAGGAATTATAAACCGCGAGCATCGTTCTGAAAACAAGTCAGAGAAGAAAAGTTCTGAATAAGTTTGCTTGGAATGTGTGGGAGGTGTCAAGTGGTTTCCTTTGCAATGCCTTACTATTCTACATATTATTGTGTAATTACTGTTCCTCGAGTTCTGTATTCCACTTGTCTTTGTATACTGGTGTGACTTGTTCGAAAGAATATATCAATCGAGAGTTCTTGTTGTTTATTTATATTTGTTATTAGTAGTTTTATCTTTGAATATTTTAAAGTGGCTAATTGGTAAATATTGGTTATATATATATATATAATTTAGCTTTCATTACTTCCGTTCACTGTAACATTTTGAGCAGATTCGTTCATACATTGCTTTCCTGTATCTCCTGTGGCACCCGTACATACCATAGACGTTCGCTGCGTAAAGGACTTGACAGTAGTAAACCTAACTCGAACATTAGAGGGACAATAAAAACAAAGACTAACATGATGCAGCAATGTTTGCTGGTTTGACATTCGGCGCCAGAAGGACGATGACTCCAGTGCGCTAGAAAGCCTTGTCACTCTAATCTAATCATTTATTGCTTCTGAATTCTAAGTAATTTACACTGATAGAGTTCTCTCCTTGTGAATACTGGCAAGTTCCGTTAATAAAAATGAAATTTGTGATCAGCAAGCGAGAAATCTTCTGCGCGATCGGTTTGCATTACGTGATAGATGAAGCTCTACGATGTGCCGCAACAGGAGTAAACTTCACACTGAAACAACTTGATGGTGCACGGACCGCTATTGGTCGCCGATGGCAAACTATCCTTACACTTGATATGTTGCATTTGTTTTTTTTGCCTTCACACATCTTCTATGGAAGCGCGTGACCATTGATCTTGCTGCTTCTGTACAGTTGTACCTCGACTGCCTAGTTAACAGCATTAAGAAAATTGGGTGCAATGATCCACTTGTAACTTTGAAGAAGTATGGAGAAATATCTCATTTGCCTGGCTATTTGTTCGAGATGCGATAATTTTCACTATACATATGAAAGCATAACTGAAGCTGTACTCATGAGATTAGGTTGCAGTTTTAGCATCATATTTTCACTGCAAGCGTGTAGTAGACAAACGAATGATCCGAATTGAAATTAAAGTGCTTCATCCTCTTGGAAAATTCGCGTTTGTATGTAGCAAAAAGCTGACTTTATAAGAAAATGTATGACTCAAGTTGAATAATCCGTTTGTGTTTCAATCAGGTCTTTAATTTACAAAATCCTGTTTGATTTGAACTCCGCCCGCTCACCTTCTGAGTCTTTCGAAATTTTATTAAATCGAAAGGTTTGGTGTTACGAAACTTCCCTTGGAAACTGTCTAAATGCTTCTATTTGCATCTTATAGATTACATTTGTGTAGCTCCATTTATTATGACTAGCGACTGTAATTATTTTATAATTCATATGCATCTTCAAGTCTTCGTTAATACACATGGGATATAGCTTAAAATACCTTGTTGTGTAGAGAAAATAGTCTTCTATACCTTTCAAACATAGGTTGTACTCTAGCTAATGAATCGTTTGTGTATATGAGGGAATAGATATTCAATAAAGTAAACTTTGTAATAACTTCTTTGTATTTCTTGATGTACACAGACTTTACTCGGCTTGTCCAAGAAGTAATGAACGTATTAGACGCTGCGTCCAATCTGGTATACTAGGGCTAGCCCTGAGGACCTCTTTGATCGAGATGATAACCCAAGGAACAGAAATAATGGACAAAAACTGCAGATAAAACCATTCAGAACATCAGTAGCCGAAAACTTCTCTCCAATCAAGATACCAACAATTTGGAACCGTTTACAACATGATATGGTGAACAGTAATAATGCAGAAACTGTCGAGACAAACGCTGGTAGACTATTCTAACCCCTATAGTAACAAGACTTGGTGTAAGGACTAATACCGCCGAAGGTGGCAGCAACCTCAGTTGGAGCCTTCAGCATCCGGTAGCCCATGTACGGAGGGCCCCTCATATCGGCTGGGCTAGTTGTACTGCAAATTAAATTTTAGAGCGCTGCTAGAATGAACTCATCAGCCCGTCCCAAGCCTACTTCTACCGCTACTATGGCATCTGCATTTGTCCTCACATTTCAATGACAATTTATCATAAGAATTTGCTCGACTATCAGATATTTCTACACGACCGTCAGCAGCTAACTTGTACATTCAGCTGTGACCAACATTGTGTACGCCTATGTAACCGTCATGGTGCTTCCAATAGGTCCCACCGCGATTCAGCTGCGACCAACATTGTCATTCGCAATAATCGCAGTAAATGCTGCGTTGCATTACACCAAACTCTCCCTGAAGGCATCACCGAGAGCCTCCGGTGGAAATGAGGCTCAAACCAAGTCACCGAGAGCTCACCTGCTTCCTCGAACAGCCAGTCGCCTCAAAAACATTACCAGTTATGAAAAGAAGGTCTTTCGGTGCCAGAAGGACATAGACTCCAGTGCAGTAGAAAGCCTTAGCACTTTCCAGTGTAGCTAGAAAAGGAAGGAAGCGTTAGGTGTTCTGATGCATTTAATTCATTAACCAAGCTTCGAAGTGTCAATCAGACAGTTGGACGCGAGAGGTGTGCTTGCGTTTATACCTGTAGACAACCAGGCGTATTGTGGCTTTGAGGTATTCACAGGTGTTATGGTTTTTCATTAGTAATGAAGTCGGTATTAGCAGTGAAGGTGGTATGAGGTGAAATAATGACACGTTATATAATTATGTATCGTTAGACGCCTGCAGGGGCCCTAGGTGGACTATGCGGTGTGTTTGTTAGTCTAGTCAAACCTACGGTAGGAGAATGTGCGCTCTCCTGGGCGCCTAATTAATGTCCGAGCACAGCTAGGCGTTTTAATGGCTGAATGGTGGAATAATGTTGATCTTAGAGAGTGAAAGTTTTGAATTACACTGTGCGTGGAGGTAAGGAAGCGAGTCAATGCAGGTTGATGCGAGTGGAGACGAGTCGACTGGCGAAGCGACGAGTCGAGACAGACCGAGGCTGGTTGAGACTAGGTGACACGGGAATAGGGGGTACTTATGAAATTCGGGTGATATGGAAGAACCTTTTTATTTTCTCCGCGAATCTATCTACGGCACCTTTCGTAATGTATTTGTATGTGCCGTCACGAATCCATCATGGTTCACGTCAATCGGCATGACCTGTAGAGGACTTGATGACTACTGTTATTGAGTCAGCCTTTACAAAAGCGTATAAAATCTGATTATTTTTCGTTTCTGCTTGAAGCCCGTTCTGTAAACTCCGCAAGCTTCATCTTGTCTGTATCTCTAAACTAGGCTGATATATATATATATATATATATATATAATTTTTTTTTCTACATACTTGGCTTCAGCGGTTCTGTTCTCCATCATGCATCGATTTCAACGCAGATAATGATAATCAGATACAGACCCTAGGCCGCATCCCCCAGAAAGGAGGGTGGCCGACGGCAAGACGCACCTCACACCCTCATACGCTCACACTCACACAACTTAGCCCTTTAGTGCTAAAGGGCCTCATTGGGGTGGATGGATGCTTATTCATTTTATAGATCATTAACACTTTATTTTAGTATTTTATTATTTCTTCTTGCTTGGGCTCTATTATTTTTCTCTGCCCTTTTTTCATGATGATGAATTTTAAATTTATCATTATTATTATATGTAACGAGGTTGGTTGAGAGAAGGTGACCCAGGGAGAGGAGGTACTCGTGGGATCCGCGGGACTCGGGGACCCGGGGTTTCGGGAACCCGGGGACTTGGGAGACCAGGTGGATTTGGGGTGGTCCACCTGGATCGTTCTGGGGCCCTTTGGGACTCCCTTGAGACCCTTTGGGAGCCTTTTGAGAAACTGTGGGACCCTAAAGAGGCCCCTCTGAATTCTGGAACCTCTGCCTCCCC
>SDVV010018295.1:0-13792 GCA_016164225.1 Gammarus roeselii
CTCGTTATCATGTGACGTTCATAGCTAGGCTCGTTATCATGTGACGTTCATAGCTAGGCTCGTCGTCATGTGACGTTCATAGCTAGGCTCGTTATCATGTGACGTTCATGGCTAGGCTCGTTGTCATGTGACGTTCACAGCTAGGCTCGTTTTCATGTGACGTTCATAGCTAGGCTCGTCGGCACGTGACGTTCATAGCTAGGCTCGTCGTCATGTGACGTTCATAGCTAGGCTCGTTATCATGTGACGTTCATAGCTAGGCTCGTTGTCATGTGACGTTCATAGCTAGGCTCGGTATCATGTGAGGTTCATAGCTAGGCTCGTTGTCATGTGACGTTCATAGCTAGGCTCGTTGTCATGTGATAAAGTAAAAAAAAAACATTAAACCGGTACCCTTTTCACCTTGATAATAGCTCAGTCTCACAAGTGCAAAGCAATACATTCACGATACCTTGTATACGTTTTTTTTTACACTTTTACATACCTTGTGCTGATTTTGTCTCGAGCTCTGCCTCCAGATTAGATGCAGTTTTGTTCCTAAGGATTGATTCGTTCACTATACAGTATCAAAATGAGTGATCTGTTTTGCAACATGTCCACGTTAACAGTTATCTACATTCTTATTAAATGATACCTTTTCGAACATTGTGTTATACATCATTTATCATAGTGTACCAAATTCATCATTTCAATTATCGTGTATGAAAGTATTGTCTCAAACGGAGGTGTATAATATTATGCTTTCACACCGTGAGATAACGACAAAAGCATCGATATGATATAAGCCTTCCTTCTTCCTCTCAAGCAAGGAATAGACTTGTCCACTCGCGTAAACACTCTCCAAGCCATTTACTAGCTTGAAAATTTCCTATGCAGGGGAAACGTCTTCGCTTATGGTGCTGGTAACAGCGTGTTTTGCGGCATTTTTATGGATTTTGCGTGTTAGTGATAATTTTCACCAATGGTGATGCTGATTTGATGGAGTAAAAAAATATTGGATTTGTTTGAGTCGCATGTTGCCATTGCTACCAATATCTGTACTGCTGTTAATGCTGTATATTTTTCGATTGTTCGCAATGACTGATACAGCTTTTGGTGATGTTGTTGGGTTTGTTAACTTCGCTCACGATAATGGTCTGTCGGCGAAGTTCCAACATGATTTACGAGCAGTCTTTTTGTACAAAAGCTGACTTCTCCAAGTTTTTTCACCAGTGTTTGATTAGTTAATTTATGGAATTGGGCTAGTGCCGTGTTTACTGGTGTATCGATTTACAGTTTGTAAGCATCATGCCACCTCCCTAAAGTCCGAGTAAACATATTTCACTCACAGTATTCCTCCCCCTCCTCTTATTGCCCCATCTCTCATAGGTTGCGCATAGTAGGTTGTTTGAACTCCTGATATTTCAATTCCTTTCGAGTGAGATAATGGGATATACAACGAAAAATTGTGATTTATTTATTGCCAATGAACCATAACTCGCGGTAGTTGTCGTTACCCATAGAAATACCTATTGCTTTTTGCAAGTTTTTTTGTCGTTAAATAGCTTAATTATCGATCGCAAGTTTATGACGCCATTAAATGTTCACTTTCATCCCAAATCAGTGGGTAGGCTATTCCTATTGATCAACCCTATATCAGCATCCTTCTTTTCGTTGGTCAGCTGACTCATTAGATGACGGGAGGTTTTTGTAGATAATCACCGAGAAGTCAAACTACTTACCGGGCGATTTCAGATGTTTATTTTCATTCAATCACAATACAAACAATAACCTATCAAAAATTGTGTAGATTGCTAAAGAAAATGTATATTCTCTGCTGATCACGACCATTAAACAACTTGCAGCCTACACGAACGCCAACACCGTGCCGCTTACCACTCACCAACCAAGATACCGAGTCGTGGGGCGACATGTTATGGCGTCGAGTCATAGGGCGTCGAACCAAGAGGCGTCAAGTTGAGGAATGTCGAGTCATGAGGCGTCAAGTTGAGGAATGTCGAGTCATGAGGCATCAAGTTATGTGGCGTCGAGTCATGGGGCGTCGAGTCATGAGGTGTCAGCCCATTTCAGGCGAAGAGAAGTCATGGAGAGTCATGACTCAAGAGGAAAAGCTCGTTCACTGGACTACGGATCATTAATGGAATGATGGGAGTTATGCACTTGAACGCTTCTGCAGGAAATAAAAGATGTTCTTTTAGCAAACTCCGTAGTCTACGTGCACAATATTTATGCTGTGCTATCGATCATACTCAGGAAAACCAACTTTTCCGAGGAACAGTGCCAATCCCTATAGTAGTGTGGGCATTTCCAACTGGCAAATACTAGCATTGACCTGAAAATTGAAGTACAGCACTTTGATCATAAATATTTAATTCGTAATTTTTAGTCATCAGTGATAGTAGGCAAAAAGGATTTTCAATTTCCACTAGTAGGTAGAATTGTTCCTATCCAACATGTCTTGGGGTGAACGTAATATCCAAATATATGAGAAAAATACGGTGCTAGCATTTATTGACGCAACAGATTTCACACCTTGTGTGGAGAGTTTTTTTCAATAAATGTGAAAGATGCCAGTTTGACTTCTTCTGTGATGCAACCAAGAGGCATTTGTTATAAAAAATGTATCCATATTCCAGGAAAGTCTCAAACTTTGGACCTCTTGAATCCAATTCCTCTATATTTGTAAGTATTATCCCTTCTTCTTCCTCTGTACCATCATAATTAGTTCATTAGAGCCCGTGTTCTGGATAAGGAAGAAATCACCGGTCCAGTATTAAATTGATGATAAACTGATCACAGTTGTAATAATAAAACAACACTGTATGTAGTTGACTGTCGCAGTCTCTCATTGGCTCTCACGACGGTTGATCACCAAAACATGTTGCCCTTCAAAGTTACATTTTACGTTTGTTTAACTAAATATCCAGACTGGTATTTTTGGACGCCCCATGCTGCCTGTGAAGCATCCTTACTCTCCCCAAACCCTAGCAAGAGCGTCAGAGCTCCGAAGACACAGGTTGTTACAATATTATAACAACGACATCTGGAGACGGCTGTTGAGAGCCCGTCAATGTATCTTAAAAGCGTTACGTACGGTCATTCGTCCACTCAAATGGTGTCTGCGACGTCACTCGGACCATGCGTTATGAGTCATTCGACCAGTGGTGTTAGAGCGCCGCGGGAGCTGAGAGTGTGACCAGAAGAGAAATAAACCATTGCTGACAAGGCCAACAGAGACAATATGCTCTGATTTGACCATTTGATCCATAAGTTGAAGTTCTCTTGTCCCACAACAATGCCTGTGGCTGGAACACAATGCGTGTGAAATCACTTCTGTCATCCATATATGTCTGCGGTAGTTTCCAAATGATGTCCGAGTTCCCAGATAATGATTTTTTGTAACTGTGCATTTTTAACCATTTTTCTTGTATCCTTTTAAATGCTGTACGTATAATTTTCCATGATATTATTTGTACAAATTAACAAAATAAGTTTCACAGATTACTTAATTAGTTGTACCAATGACTTCACATCAAAGCCTTCGGAATCAGTCGAGTACCTTATCTGATCATAAGTCTAGAACAAAAATGTAACTGTGTGTCTGTACCCTTTACATAAACGCAAACTGTTATTCATCTCAAACAAAGTGATTAGATCGCTATAATCAACTTGTCTCAATCCCTAATCATAAGGTTAGCAGACTCCAGACCAGAGTAATTTCTTTCATAATTAAAATAGCAGAAAGCGTTTAGTTGCTACAATTAATAAAACATTGTCACTGGAAAAGATGTATCCGCAAATTGGACTGAAATATTTATTAATAATCAAAATCGTCTTTCGATTGAGGAAGCTTTCATTCACGAACATTATATCTTCGCCTAATGGTAAATTGTTTATTCTAAGATGTAATTCACAATGCTGTTATAGTTAAACATCACTAGCGGCAATTGACTGCTGTTTGCTTACTGCAATGGTATTTGTTTGCCAGATTTGAACATTACCCTTAAGCCTTGATCTGTCGCTAACGGGCCCTCCAAACGCCGCGTCTCCCTGTCCCAGTTTGGGATATGCCCTAAACACCTGTCTCGGGACCGAGGCTCTCAACTACCAGAGGAGCCTGACGGTCACCAGAGTCGTAGGCGACGAATTGCAAATGAATAAAATATGAGCGAAGAGCACACCTTCGAATACCAAGGGCAGGGTAGGAAGAGTATTCAATTTTACTTTCAGGGAATTTGAGAGAGGGGGAATCGTTTATGTTCACAGTCACAAAAATGAGTATTTTTGTATAGATGTTATCTTGATAAACGGTTTGGTATTGGTAAGTTATTTGTTTTGTACTCACATGGTGGTCAATGGGATGGTAATATATTTTATTTAATCTCAGCCGGAAAGTAATGCAATGCAATTACTCAGCTAGTTCCAGTTCTGGATTCATTTTTGAAGTGTATTAACATGAAAGGCAAACAATGTTAGTGATCTATGTGACAGTTTCATCGATTTCCAGAAAAGACCTTTGTCGGAACGATCCATACAAAAATGCCTTTGAACAAAGATTACATTCGTGTCAGAACTGATCAACGTGAGTGAGTGCGGTTAACTGTCATTGGTCAGTTATAAGCTGACGGACCAATCACAGCCGACTGCGAGTGGCTGGATGGTTGCACAGACACACGGTCTAGTTCAGATCAATCACTTTTGGTTTGCTTTGGCTGTCGTAGGAACTGTGTCTTATAGATCCACTCGTGAGTGTTTTCGATACATTTTCGGGAAATGTGAAGTGGATCACCAACACCAATCAGCCTTCAAGTTGTGAATGAATTTTTCTCGATACTTTTGTAACAATTTATTGTTCCAAATTATCACCACAAATAACGCAAAATTGATTAAACTTTTGCTACATAATCGTGTTTTAATTGATGACATAAACGGATGTATTCATAACATACATTCAAAAAAATTAGTACACGAATAATATATTTAACGATCGTCCGCAAACAAGTTAATATCTGTTTAGTGGCGAATTGCCACATCGTCGAGAGTGAATTCTTTTAGCATGCTGTTTAATAAAATCATGGATTCCCCATGGAATCCAAAATTCGGGGGATTAGGATGTTTAGTGTATATATCTATTATAACCTATTATTATAAATGGGTATTAACAGGAGATACATTTGCAGAAACAAGGCTAATTTCTTCGAAGTTGTCGGTGCAACATTCATCGAAACTATGTTGGGTATGCCCCAGTTATAATTTACTTACAAATAGAGCAACGCGAGACGAATAAAGGCCTCTCGCTGCGTTTATGGGGTATATTATTTCAAGTAGCATTTCCCTTCAAGCATTATCTCTCTTCAACCATTGATGCCCTCCCAGTATGAAGCAAAATCTTTGAGCTAGCACTACTCCGCCATCATTAATCTCCCTTCAACCATTGTTGTCACGACCCAGTCATCAATTTCCTGCCAGTTAGTGGTCATCGCCCTTCAACCATCGACGCTCCCATCTAGTCAACACTCAACTGTCACCACAGTCTCCCTTCAACCATCGACGCTCCCATCCAGTCAACTCTCAACTGTCATCACAGTCTCCCTTCAACCATCGACGCTCCCATTCAGTCAACTCTCAACTGTCATCACAATCTCCCTTCAACTATCGACGCTCTTATCCAGTCAACTCTCAAATGTCATCACAGTCTCCCTTCAACCATCGACGCTCCCATCCAGTCAACTCTCAACTGTCATTACAGTCTCTCTTCAACCATCGACGCTCCCATCCAGTCAACTCGCAACTGTCATCACAGTCTCCCTTTAACCATCGGTGCTCCCATCCAGTCAACTCTCAACTGTCATCACAGTCTCCCTTTAACCATCGGTGCTCCCATCCAGTCAACTCTCAACTGTCATCACAGTCTCCCTTTTACCATCGATGCTGTTAGCCAACTCGATCTCCTTTCTTGCTATCGGCTGTCGCTCATTTATCGATACTATTATCTTGCCATCTCGCCCTGCCATCATTCCTCTTTCTGCTACCATCGATGATGCCCCAATCCATCCACAACTCCCTCCCGTCCTTTCTCTTCCTTTTACAGTCGTCCCCCAAGCGCAGCCAACTTTCCCTGCCATCTGTCATCTCCCTTAATCCCTCGATGCCCTAATGCAGGCATTTCTCCTTGCCATTGGTCATCTTCCAGTCCTCGACGCCCCAATCCAGCCCACTCTCTCTGCCATCCCTCACCAGCCAACTCTCAACGTCGATATTATATCAATACGTCATCGCCATAGTCTGTTTTTGATACATCGACAACCAATAATGATGCCTAGACTCGTTGCACCGTGCCTGCCTCACCTGCACAGATGCGTGGCGACTGCCGATAAGTCTTAGAAGTTTTTCAGGGCCCAATTGAGTGAAGATCGAGTACACAGGTGCGGGAATCAATAGCAAGGTGTTGATCGAAGCTATCTTCATATGGTTTAGTGTTTCGATTGTTTTTTTAATAATGTAAACAAAATATTATCACATGATATATTGAAGTATCACTGGTAATTACATCATCATTTGCTGAACATTGCAATTTACTAACGATTAAAAAAACTGATGATGGTATGCCCTATTTGGATGTCCTACTGCTTAAGAACATATGTTAAAAATGTACTGTAGA
Organism: Gammarus roeselii; assembly: GCA_016164225.1. NCBI lineage: Eukaryota > Metazoa > Arthropoda > Malacostraca > Amphipoda > Gammaridae > Gammarus > Gammarus roeselii. Next base: position 6,662 of record SDVV010018295.1, read on the forward strand.
TGCTATAATTGGAGGAATGTAATTCAGGGATATACTGAATACCGTTTGAATGACGTGTTCACTGCTAAATAATCAAATACTACAGTTAAACTAACACAGCCACATATTTCTACAACAGTTGCTTGTTTGCCTAGTTATTCTTTTTGTCGCAGAACTGCAGTTTGATACCTAAGCAAATTTTTCTAAACCAGTGTCCATGAAAACGGAAAATTCAATAACTTTGCATAAAGAAGAAATACTGCTGAATGGTAGACTGCAACAGAATACGTTAATCTGTTGAGTGAGAGGTGACGGACTAGAATATTAACCGAACTTCTGTTCGCTTAAATCCAACAAAATTATTCATAACATACGCAAAAAGGGACAAAGATAAATGTTAATATGCACGTATGATTCATCTTCCTTGTTTCTCTCACATGAAATGGAAATCTGAATGATCTGCTGAATGAAGTGTGATCAGATGTGATAATCTGCGAGGATGTTGATCACGAAGCCACTAATTCAGTTATGACAATATCTAGTGATTGAGTAAATGAAGTTAAATAAAATCCACGAGATATACGTAACGCTGGTTCAATTTTTATGAAACCTTGAGGTTATAATAACACATTATATTATTTTAATCAAAATGTTTCCTAATAACACGTTAATATGATAAATAATTTACAGTGAAACGCATTCAATAATAAATTTACGAGTATCCCCGCTACTTGTTTATATTGTCAAACATTCTGATGTTTGATTTCACAATCTCAATTCATACAATTTGAAAATAATCCTACTCCGGCAACTGCAATCAAGCGGAACTGTGAGTCTGATCAAGTGTTGTTGTCGTCAGTTCTCTTCAGTAAGGAAGGTGATTGCGTCGGCGGTCATCGCAGTCGTCGAAAAAAAACGCCAGGCAGGATATTTCGGGTCGTGAAAAAGATTAGCGGCGAGCAAATGTGAGAAGAGACTATAAGAAAAATGAAAGAATAACAAGGTAGGCAGTGTTTTCTCACTCGCTTCAGCCAGAGTTATTCAACAATTATGTCAATCCTTTTACGTTGAATGACCCTTCACTGTTCCGTACTTACCTGCACTCTTCTCTCGCTAAATGATCCTCCAGTATTAATTTCATTTGAGTTCTTATTGTCTCGGTACTGTTTTCAAGTAGAGTACACAATTTTTACTTCATATCACTTGGATAGTGATAGGATCATTAGCAATCACAGCCAGATCCATCCGCGGCTCATCATTCGTATCAGAGCTGACCTATTTTATTAGCTGGAATGGAATTCCTAGAATTCGAATAACAAAACAATCTAATTTGAATATTCCTATCATGCTAACTACTATTTACTAGTCCGCCTCTTTTTTTGTAATGCACATGATTGCTCTTTCTTTCATTTAAATGTGTCGCAGGTGTGTTCAGGTATACCCGTTCAATTAAACTACAAAATGCAACACATTTCATATGTTTTAGAAGCTCGTAGAACATTATTTCTGCTCGGCGTAAAGTCAACGTTACATAATCGTTCAGCAATTGATGTATGTGTGTTTAAGGTGTGAATTATTAATGGTGTTTCCAGGCGTTACTTGTTTGTGAGGGAAAAAATGTCAAGTATGTGTTTTCCCGGCCCAGTATTACTAGTTTGTTTGAGCTAGTTACTCCACGTGTCCCGCGATGCTAATTGACATCTCTACTGGTTAACGTGCGTGTAAATCTTTCGGTTTCTGATGTTTTTTACTCTGTTTAACAATATTATTGGGTCTTGGTTCAATTCGTCTCTTGTTTTATATTCTCCTCCCCAACCACTTCGTCCAACATACAGCATCACCGCTCCTTCCACTCACGCCGCCTCAAACCTTGGATTGCACTACATCGATATGACTGAACCGAGTCACCTCACCTATGTTCAAACCTAATTCAGACAAAATGATGAAATGCAGACTGGCGAAAGGTAATTTTCAAACCCATTGAACCGTTCTTTTCTACACTTGCTTCGGGAGAAGAAGACGACGGAAATTGTGTTTAGCCCATTCATCGACCTTTTATATTCATCCTGCACAGAACTGGTTGGCATCTTTATGTGAGAGAGCAACATTTCCAGATGTTTCACTAACTTATGATCCTTTGTTTGTCGAGAAGAAAAAGCTATCGCTTAACAATAAATCGGATGCGGGTCAATAAAGGCGGCTATTTTCTCCCATCTTAGCTTCAGGAGTGCTGCGTGTGTTGCAGAATGAATCGTTACGCTCAATATACGAAAATATTCTACTTCACTATTAGTCTTTTGAAGAACATGCAATGTTACAGACCGTAACAAGACATCTTACAGTTTCCATACTGCCTTCGCTGTTCAGTGACACATTTCGAAGGGAATTCCAACGGGCACAATAAAAGCGTTCATTTCTCTGGGGTTGCCCCAACCCTTGCAAAGACGAGACAGTGGAGCGTTTCTGCGCCAGAAGCCCAGGTATCGGATCCACGCTAGCTATATCGGCGCCGTATTTTATTGGGTATGTTGTTACAAGTGCCAAGGTCAGAATCGGGGTTTCATCGCAACAGAACGGGGAAAAAAATATGAGAGGATGATGAACGGGTCCTGAAAGGATGTTATTTGTGCGATGCAAGAAAATGTAACAGAGATACTCATTCATATCTATGCAATATTTGTTTTATATGTGATTATGATGATATGAAACTTGTTTCGAAATGTATCATCCCGGGAGCGGCCTCAGCGTTATTGTTCACGTGCTGAGGAAAACTAAGTTTCAGTTTCCAAGTCCTGTACACTTGAGGAAATTGTAATTCGGCAAAAGTTGGATGATAATCAATTTCACTGAAAGTATTCAACATAGTTGAATTACGCCAAATCAGTTGATGAACATCACAAGTGCCCTTAGGGGCAATCGGTGTCATGATTATTCACTTCTAAAGGCCGAATAAAAAGTATTTCTACTGAATGCATTTCAAAGGCTAAGATTATTTCTTCGACACTTCCTAAGTTTGTGACGTACCATCAGAATAAACAATGTTCGTTTGTGGCCATTTAAGCACTTATTCTAATTAATGATTTTCAAAATGACTCTGTGATCGATATTTACCTGCCAGTTGTTTTTGGTTCCATCATTTCCTAAAGTTCATTTTTTTCATATGAACTTAGTTGGCAATCTGATTGAGCGACATTTGTTTTACGCATGTCATCAACTCACGAAAAATACGAATGTAAAATCCCTTTCCTACAGTTAATTCACGCGTTCTGAGATGTTTCGGATACATGCTGAGGATGGATGATGGGAAATTGGTGGGATGTATGACGAAAACGGAGATGTGGAGAAGTCGGACTACATGAAGACCGAAGTTTTGCTGGATGTACAACGTGAAACAGGCTTAAATGTTAATTAACGTCAATGTTGAGGACAATGATTGTAAATGGATCATAATTGCAGCTGGCAACTATGACGCAGCTGTGGTAAGCCAGTGAATTCCGGTGGGCACTGCGGCTCACACTGGGGGTGGACCTCACTTCTGGACCGAAATTATGTTGCAGTAATTTGGCCTGGCCCTTCATTGCTAAAGGCCTAAATTATGTTGAGTGTGTAAGTGCCTGGGAGAAGTAGGATCTGCGTCTTGCCGTCGGCCACCTCCCATGTGGTGTATTCGGCTTTGTGTCTGAATATGTATCAGTGAAGTTCAGACAACCTTGAAATAAACCTTATAAGCATATAACGTTTATTTGCTTTAGTTATGTCTACAATATTGAGGGATTGCAATACCTTTTTTACCTTACTACATTTACTACTGAGACAGGACAGGTCCGTTTTCTGGCTACCGAACATGATCTGTTTTTGCCACCATTGTGATTACCTAACAAACATACTGAAAACGTCTCCGAAGTTCTTTTGACATCATTTGAGAACAAATATTCAGCCTCACATGAACATTCGCAATAGACGAGGCTTCAGTAAACACCATATCAGAGTAAAGAATAATACATTGGCACATGGGAATAATAGAAAGTTTCAATAATTCGGAAATTAGGGCTTGTTTTTCAGATTTCAGTCAAGTTATTTCAGGCCTCCGTGTTTCCCCATGTCTATCCTGCTTCATTCTGCAATGCGGCCCTGACTCTTAAACCACTGGATGTTCCGTGCAATATATTGCTCATAATACAACAAAGCATTTCTTCGCGGTCACGTCATTTGATCAGTTCTATCTAGAAGTTAAACCGCCAAATGGTGTATAAAAAACACATCCTGTCTGAGTGCGCCGCCCACACTCCAACGACATCCTAGTTTATCGGCCCGATTAATATTTGCGACACTACCCAAATAACGGGAAAGCATCGATTGTTGTTGGTGTGCCTACGAAATAGGTGACGGCAATATGAAGCTGCTTTAGAGAAGGCGCATTAATCTAGTGAGGCGACCTCATATGGTGATGGTCGAGTATGGAAACACATTGAAAGGTTGTAGGTCATTAAAAGTTGTAGTTTGTACAACAGAAATATCTTACTGAACAAAACTATGTAAATAAAGAGTTACTGTGTTCTACTCCTAAATGTTACTTTTCTAACATTATACACATTAGTTGGATGTTGTATTCGTATTTGCAACACACGAACAACATTCCCATCCAATATGAATATAATTTTTAAGACCGATTGGCCGAAAAGCGATCATCGTCGGCATTTTAGACCCAATAGTGGAAAGATCAAACTATAAGCCCTTTCATCCGACAAACCGTCGAATGCTCCTCGCCTCGGCCAGAATTCGATTATTAATATTACGTGCAGAAAACGAAAGTCCGCAATGAAGACGACTGTTTCTGACTGAAGACTACTGGATGGTCACCTGCGGTGAACAGAGAGAGGAGGTACGCTGAATAAGGCGGGTTGACGAAACCACCAAACATCAACAGCACGTGATGCACGCAGTGATGCACGCAGTGATGAACGCAGTGATGCACGCAGTACATCACATGAGCATTGGATGGAACATCATCAGGTAATGTTAACGGATTGTGCATTGACTGAACTGCATCAAACTCCGGCCGCAAAAACTGAGCTTGTATCTTTATTGAACAGAAAATGCAGAAACATTCGTTTTGGTGTCCTTGTCGGTGTCATATCATTGCAATCATATCACAATTAGTTAGACCCACTGCAAAAAACAGTGCGATGATCACGATAAATTAGACAATTATTCACAATTGGAAAAATGAAATCCTGCAATTTACAGCAAGAAAACTCAATGAAGTTCAGCCTTACGACGATTGCAGAGAATTATAGGAACTGGCAATTATTTTGCACTGCGGGTTTCCAAAGAACGGAATTAAATACAAAAACCCCGTGCTTGCCATAGAGCCTATTGAATTTCGAAACACAATTAATTTATGGAAACCTAGATGTTCAAATGTCAGTTTTAAATGTCAGCTATTGAAGAAAAAATTTAAACTACATTTGCAGTTTTTAAGTTGCAATTTATATAATGCATCGGTTTCTCGCTCCCTGTGCGGTGAGTGCTGCCCGAAATGATCTTAGACTTCTCAAAATGCTTCACATCTCCATTGTCACAAATGAACAATTAGCTAACGTTGCTCTGGAAAAATTTAACCCTCGTTTGTGGAGTCTCTCGGGAGAGTTCTGCTTGCTGAGCTTGCGTGCTTTTACAAGACCTTTGGGAACAAATCCGCCATAAAAGGCAGGAATTGACATCAAAACCTTTGCCACTAAGCAGCGTGAAGATTTTGTAATAGCTAACACAAAGTCTTGCTTCAGCATACTTGGAATGTCTTCAACATTCTTGAGCGAAGCAGTAGAAGATTGACCTCATGGCCAAAGTTACTGGGATGCTTCTAATTTAGTCAATGAAATAAAAGTTGTTAATTATATTGCTGAAAGAGGGGTTAAATTGATTGAAGACGATAACTAAATAGTCACAAATGACGATGAACAGAAGTAATATCGACTGTAAGTTGTACATAATAATTATCAGATGAAGCTTCTGGCCAAATCTAAAAAATAATTTCATCTCTGGGTTGGAGATAGAACACAAAGATAATACTTCAATTCATTATTTATAATATAAATTATATGTTATTTGTTCATTTTGGAAACGGTAAGATTTATATGTTATATACGTATGCAAATTCATATTGTTTTGTTATATTGTATTGGTTAAGATATGCCTCCTAGGGAAATCCATTTATAATGAGTAATAGTGACGTTGCTACACTTCCCTGTAGACAAAGGAAATCAGAAAATGATAGAAATAGGCTGGACCTAATTTCATTGCAACGTCCAGTTTTTATTTAGCTTCAGCACTTTTTATATATTATTTGTTTGGCCAAAAAAATCACACAGTGTTTGTATAGTAAAAAAAAGCGATGGTCTATCAATTGACAGTAAATTTGTTGTCAAATGGCCATAAATTGTAGCACAATCCACGCTTGCTAATGATTTCACGGATATAACGATAAAGTAATCAAACAAATCAGTGTTATTAGGTGACAAACGGGAAATATAATTCCATAGTCGTTTTTTTTAATGTTCTATCATGAAAGCGCTGAAGTGAACGTCACCTTAATCTAATATCTGCGGAAAAATATCGGAGAGTACCCTTCGCCAAATTCTCGCCTACTTAATCCCAGCATTGCTTATTGTGTGGTCGTTTAAAACTGTAGCTGGCAATAACTCCATTAGGAGAACAATTCCCCCAGTGTTTTCCAACTGAGATCAGCAAACTGAGATTTTATTGCTGCTTGTTACTGTTCAACAGTTGGTGCATTCCCTCCTAACAAATTGTACTGTTTATGAAACCACAAATATCAGTTAAAAATGTATCTCGAACATAATTGACAGCAGACCGGAAGTAATTGTGATATAATTTCACAAATAAATAGTAATGGCTGAAATATTAGCACTGTTTTTATCAGCTACTGATTTCAGTGTATTACCCTTGTTAGGGCAAACTGCCCTGGGTGGTAACGCTTGTTGCGATACCCAAAATGCGAGTAAGACCACGAGTACACTCGTTGCTGGTCCTTCCATTAATTTTTTTAGCGGGCCAAGGTGATTCAATTGATCACAAGCCATTCAGATACTTTCTTTAGCACTTATTTACACTTTTTATCACTTATATATA
>SDVV010018296.1:0-13791 GCA_016164225.1 Gammarus roeselii
ATAGGTGTGTGTTTTTGTGAAGGTGTGAAGGTGTGTGTGTTTGTGAATTTATGATATTGAATAAAAAAAACTCAAAATTATGCCATTTGATAAGAAAATTTGTATTTCATATTACCGTTTGATTGAACGACGCTTTGCACGTTGCATCGACTTTGATGAAGTTTATTGAAAGCGAAGACAAATATTGTCATCAAAGTACTTTTATACAGAGTTTCTTATTACGGATATGATCAACGTCCCCTTCACTTTATGTGAAAGCTTATACCAAAACTAGACAAAAACTTCTGAATAAAGTTACCGAGACAAAACTCTGCCAACTGTTGAAATGTCCTTGAAGGAGAGCATGAAAGATGGTGGAACTGATGGCGGCGGAAAAGAATCGCTATGGTGATGTTTTATTAACCTATGGAAGAGGAGAAGCTACATAGCATGGCACTTCGGTCACCGAGACACTCTTTCCCAGCGTGGAATCACGCAAGTCCATCGCAATCAACTAGTTTGTACAATGTCACACTTTTTGGTTCTGTGGCAGAATAATACTGTCATTTGTGTTCTATATTTGAGGACTCTCGAATACTTTTTTCTGATTAGTGTAGATTTGGTGCTGCAAAAGAGTTAATGACAGTATTTTTTTGCAATCAAAGAAGCTGAAGCACTGCAAATCATTATTAAGGATGTGTTTACATTTCTGTCAAACCCATCCTACACCAGTAAAGTCTATTGCCAAACAATATTGGCTATTGCGACTACATAGAATACATTCAAATCAATACTAGCGTAAACACAAGCCTCTCGTTAGGGTATGTCATCCACACACTTGCAAATAAATCTAGTCTTGGAGCCTCCTCGTCCTTGGGGTGGCTTCAAGATAAGCACCCATCCTGAGAAGTTACTGCAGATGTCAGCAACTTCTCAGGCTCGGTGCGTTCGTCCAATTTTATCGATTCAAGCCCCAGCCAATTCGCATGCAGCATCGTGGGACTCAGAACCCTTGACGAGTGCAACGTCGTGGGACTCAGAACCCATGACGAGTGCAACATCGTGGGGCTCAGTACCCTTGACGAGTGCAACATCGTGGGGCTCAAAAACCTTGACGAGTGCAACATTGTGGGGCTCAGACCCCTTGACGAGTGCAACATCGTAGGACTCAGAACCCTTGACGAGTGCAACATCGTGGGACTCAGAACCCTTGACGAGTGCAACATCGTGAGACTCGGAACCCTTGAAGAGTGCAACAGTGGAACTCAGAACCCTTGACGAGTGCAACATCGTGGGACTCAGAACCCTTGACGAGTGCAACATCGTGGGACTCAGAACCCTTGACAAGTGCAACATCGTGGGGCTCAGAACCCTTAACGAGTGGAATATCGTGGGGCTCAGAACCCTTGATGAGTACAACATCGTGGGATTCAGAACCCTTGACGAGTGCAACATCGTGGGGCTAAGAACCCTTGACGCGAACAAAATCGTTGTGCTCAGAACCCTTGACGAGTGCAACATCGTGGGGCTCAGAACCCTTGACGAGTGCAACATCGTGGGACTCAGAACCCTTGACGAGTGCAACATCGTGGGACTCAGAACCCTTGCCTAGTGCAACATCGTGGGGCTCAGAACCGTTGACGAGAAGAACAGCGTCACTTCTTCACGACCTGCAGTCGAGGTTTATTGGCGAGAGGCGGAAATAAAACGGTTGTCTCCAGCAGTGCCAATACTCTATGGCCGAACTTCAACGGCAACCTAATTTTGGTGTAGTACTCTGAACAAGCCATGGGACAGCGACATGGAACACTATTTAGCCCGCTTTGAGCTGAAAGAGGCACTTGATTTGTGATAAAGCAAACTCTAAACGAGCATTCACTGAATTAGACTAGTCGATTTTATTAGAAATTCATAATAGTCAAGGAATATCACGTAGATATTCAACAACATGGTACAACATATTTTACCCAAGACCTAGGTAGCAATTTTACCAACCTGTTGAGTAGTTGTAGCAATAATGAACAGCTGATGGCAAGGTCGAATAACACTATGGCTCACGAAATCAATTTAAACTCATGTATAGTTTCACCACCTAACAATTCGGGCATTCAATTATTAAAGCAGCAAATTGATTGAAACACATCTTTCCTACCCAGGAACCTCATCCATGTGAGCCCTTTAGTCCATTAAACAGGCGATAGCTTGCCACGTTCTCCCCATACGAGCTGAGGCTAATTTCGTATGGAAGAAATCTCTATAGCTCCGATGGAAGAGACTGAAAGAACGAGCAGTCTTGTTCGTTAATGATCGGTGGATGCAGGGTCACATCTCTGGAACTACTCAAATCGTAACAATGTAATTGCACACAATTTATGCAACGCTGGTTTTTATGTCTGAAAATGAGCCCAGTAACGCATGACTCTAACAGGGGGCACATGTTACGCTATTAGAGCGTGACAGAAAGGTACTCTTCTGTGACGTTCTTTCAAACTGCGTCTGGTGCAAGAGGCTTCTATAATGCAACCATCCTTTGCTTAAACCAATATTTCTGAATCAACATCAACGAACTAAGACATCTTCTAATGCCGATAACTGCATGCTCTTCCAGAGTTGAGTTCTTTCCCGGTATATAATGTACCATCACACACGGCCCGATGTAATACACAAATTCTCAGGCTGCTCAAGAAATTGATTCTTCCGTAGCATGAGATCACTCGTCCATCACTCGTAGCATGAAATCACTCGTCCATCACTCGTAGCATGAGATCACTCGTCCATCACTCGTAGCATGAGATCACTCGTCCATCACTTGTAGCATGAGATCACTCGTCCATCACCCGTAGCATGAGATCACTCGTAGCATGAGATCACTCGTCCATCACTCGTTGTATGAGATCACTCAATCATCACTCTTAGCATGAGATCACTCGTCCATCACTCGTAGCATGAGATCACTCGTCCATCACTCGTTGCATGAGATCACTCGTCCATCACTCGTAGCATGAGATCACTCGTCCATCACTCGTAGCATGAGATCACTCGTCTATCACTCGTAGCATGAGATCACTCGTCCATCATTCGTAGCATGAGATCACTCGTCTATCACTCGTAGCATGAATGCACTCGTCCATCACTCACAGCATGAGATCACTCGTCCATCACTCGTAGCATGAGATCACTCGTCCATCATTCGTTGCATGAGATCACTCGTCCATCACTCGTAGCATGAGATCACTCGTCCATCACTCGTAGCATGAGATCACTCGTCCATCACTCGTAGCATGAGATCACTCGTCCATCACTCGTAGCCTGATTGTATTTACCGTAGAATTTCGTCTTAAATGGAAAGTATTGATTAAAGACAACACGCGAAAAGCTTCAATTACACAGACAAATAACAAATAGTCCCTTAAGGCAATAGTAATTGCTAACGCAACAGCTAATTGCTAACGCAACAGCTAATTGCTAACTCAACAGCTAATTGCTAACTCAACAGCTAATTGCTAACGCAACAGCTAATTGCTAACGCAACAGCAATTGCTAACTCAACAGCTAATTGCTAACGCAACAGCTAATTGCTAACGCAACAGCTAATTGCTAACGCAACAGCAATTGCTAACTCAACAGCTAATTGCTAACGCAACAGCTAATTGCTAACGCAACAGCTAATTGCTAACGCAACAGCAATTGCTAACTCAACAGCTAATTGCTAACGCAACAGCTAATTGCTAACGCAACAGCTAATTGCTAACGCAACAGCAATTGCTAACTCAACAGCTAATTGCTAACGCAACAGCTAATTGCTAACGCAACAGCTAATTGCTAACGCAACAGCAATTGCTAACTCAACAGCTAATTGCTAACGCAACAGCTAATTGCTAACGCAACAGCAATTGCTAACTCAACAGCTAATTGCTAACGCAACAGCTAATTGCTAACGCAACAGCTAATTGCTAACGCAACAGCTAATTGCTAACGCAACAGCAATTGCTAACTCAACAGCTAATTGCTAACGCAACAGCTAATTGCTAACGCAACAGCTAATTGCTAACGCAACAGCAATTGCTAACTCAACAGCTAATTGCTAACGCAACAGCTAATTGCTAACGCAACAGCTAATTGCTAACGCAACAGTTAATTGCTAACGCAACAGCTAATTGCTAACGCAACAGCTAATTGCTAACTCAATAAATATTGTTGGTCCTTCTTTCGAATCTCGTCTTTGTCTTCAATGTCGTCGCCGACGAGGCTGGATGACGTGGCGACCCAGCGCCCTCGTGCTCCTACTATTCCTTAACGATGTCTTCACTGAAAGTATTTAAAGTAAACGGTCTTGAAATTTTGAGTTTAATGAGCTTATATTTTATATTATGAATTTATGTGTGTTTTATATTGAAGAAGATTTGTGCCAGCGGTTTTGATAAGTGAATGGTTTCCAAATTCCAGTTTAAAATATTACACTTCCTAGCTCGCCAATTTGTTTGTGGATGTACGGTTTGGACAACGGCCCTCTGCATATTTATTAAGAAAATAATTTTACATCAAGATTCATCTCCCATCTGTTTGTTGGGGATACGTCATTGAACCTAACGATGATAGACGTTATAGGTAGTTCAGTATATTTTGTCAACTTTTAAGAATATGCACAGCATTCAAGACGATGTCATGAACCCATAAGACGAACTTCGTAAACATTTGCTTTTGATTATAAAATCCAATGTTCCCATCCATTTTCAAATTTAATCAGCGTCGCTATTGATCGATTTGTTCATGCCTAATCCTTTGGCGCAATTAATGCGAACGCAGCTTGAGTAGAGCGACGTATGATTGATTATCCTTCATCACTAACTACCATTATAGCACAGGACGATCACTAACTACCATCGCAGTCCAGGAGGATCCTTTCCAACAAGGCTCGAATTTCCAATGGGAGAAAAGCACCATAATGTATTTTAATTAACATTTGTTAATAACCAATTTGTAGCTGATTTTTTCTTAGAGCGGGCGTCACCAAAGTTACTCAAGATAGGGAGAATATATCATAGAATACACGAACAAGTTGTTACTCAAGATAGGGAGAGATATATCATAGAATACACGAGCAAGTTGTTACTCAAGATAGGAAGAGATATATCATAGAATACACGAACAAGTTGTTACTCAAGATAGGGAGAGATATATCGTAGAATACACGAACAAGTTGTTACTCAAGATAGGGAGAGATATATCATAGAATACTCGAACAAGTTGTTACTCAAGATAGGGAGAGATATATCATAGAATAAACGAACAAGTTGTTACTCAAGATAGGGAGAGATATTTCATAGAATACACGAGCAAGTTCCGGTGACAGATGGCGAAAGCTGGTATGGACGTAACCAGCATTAGTATCCAACTGTCTGACTGCAGATCTCAACTGGTCCTACTTACCTAAACTCATCCTACAAAATACTCTTGGTTATCAGTGAATCTAACTATCTATATTTAAAATAACATTAAAATGAACTTTATGCCAGCATAATCTATCTTAACAATGTGCTTCTCAGAAACTTGGATTGTTCCAAACACTCATGGTGTCCTCATGTTCGCTGCTTGAACAAAGAATGCAATAAATTAAACAAATACATAGTCCGCAATTGAAAATCGAATATATAATTTCTGGTGTTTCATACTTTTTTATTACAGTTTACGCAATCTATAATATTTTTCTATGTAACTGGCAGCCACTTCATGGTAAAACACAGAAGCTTGTTTCTGCGGAACAGCTTCTTGGCCATTTCAAGTGTCACTGCAAAATTAAATTGCAATTGAAGTTCGGCCATCAAGTCTCGGCCCCGCAGGAAACTGCCATTTTATTTCCGACTTGCAGTCAGGGGCGCGTCCGCAGTTTGGGAGAAAATAAAGTTGTCTTATTTTTTTGACTGGAGGACCCAAACTGGGCACTCAAAAACACCCTTACACTGTGAATTGGGCGGCGTCTAAACTGCAACAGGGCCATAAAAATCCCCAGATGCACTTGGCCTTCATTTCAGTTGCAGCCCGCAGCGACCGCAGGAGAAAATTTGAGCTATGAACGCAAATCCTTTCTTTACTCATGAACAAATTCAACATGGGATTCACAACATATGTTTTGTACACACTCTAGTTTTAAACTCGTAAGTTTTGGTAGCAACGAGTCGTGGCAAATTTCTTAGCAAGGGAAGTTATCAACTTCCCGCCTTAACATGCCTAACATAAATGAGCAAAAGGGCGATGACAGCGTACAACTTCTTCCTGCTTGCTTCTCTCTCTTCATCCACCAACAGTTGTCTACTCAGTACGCATTTTACCAGTATGTTATACACGTCTACTCAGTACGCATTTTACCAGTTTGTTATACACGTTAACGATGAAAAAGGCTTCATTTTTGCTATGTAATAAGTTTACTTAGCGACAGTTTCGGACGCAGAACACAAATCAGTGAGTAGGTTATTCAAGATCTGTCACTGATTTTGAATTGTTTCAGTTTATTATCAATGACCTTGTTGTAGACGACTTTGTATTGTGTTCATGCATGATCAGTTATCATTTACGCACTTTGCCCGGAACCCGGTGTTCAGGAGTACTGCTAAATCTTGCATTGATATACAAACACCCTGTTGTAATGAGGAATAATCAGGGTCCAGAACTAAGATTGAATAACCATGGGACGTTAGCGATGTGAGTATGTGGGTATTGGGAAGTGAGTCTGTGGACCTTTGAACTTAAAAAAGCCTAGTAGAAGGACGTGGAACTAACAGGGTGTGTAATTGAAGTTGATTCACGCTAGGTGGTTTTTAAGATTCAGGTACCATTCTGGAATATGAGCAGCGCTAGCAAATAAAAAAGTGGAATTAAAGCAACTCTGACAGATCAAAATCGGGAATCGGTGCAGCGCTAAAGAATCAATTCCTGGAATAGAAGCAGTGCTAACAAATTGAACTTTGGAATGGTAGCACCGGTAACAGATCCACTTCTGGAGTCGGAACAGCGCTCACAAACTAAATTCTGTAATCGCAAGTGACCAGACTTTGAGATTGTAAGGTCTACCTTTCCAATCATCGTCAGCTGCACCATGCCCGGGAGAAAACAAACTAGAACTTGAGATCTCAGGACTGCTAGGTTAAAGGACAGGGTCAGAGACTCGGTAAAATTAAGGACAGGGTCAAAGACTCGGTAAAATTAAGGACGGAGTCGCAGGCCCGGCAGAGCCACAGACAATGACATAGTCACGAAAGTTTTACTCAGAAACAAAGTCCCAAGAGTTAGAAAACTTGTTACATATTCCCGGTAGTTTGAAGGATGGTGACTCAGTTCCGGGATTTTGAAGGATAGAGACACATTTTAGGTAGTTGGAGGATAGTGACATATAGTGACTAGTCCCGGGAGATTGAGGGACAAGGACACAATTCCAGGAGATCACGAGGCAGGGACATGCACTGTAGTGAGTGATCAAGTCTCAAGTAATTGTCGAGCATAGGATGGTAAATGTCCCGGTACAAGATACAGGACATTCGCGGAGGTTAGGAGCAAATGTTTCGCAGGAAGCCGCCGAACAATGGACAGTGTCTCGGTATAAATCGAGACTTTGAAAGTGTCCCGGGAGGTCGAACTATAGGAGAGTGTCCAGGAAGGTGGGAAGACAAGGGCAGTGTCCCGGGAGGTCGAACTATATGAGAGTGTCCAGGAAGGTGGGAGGACAAGGGCAGTGTCCTGGGAGGTCAAAAGACAAGAACGGTACCAGGAGGCTGACCGAAAGGAGCACATTCCCGGGCATTCTAAGGACAGGGACATTTTCGAGTTATAGACCATCTCCTGAAGCCGACCCGCTCGGGTCGGGTCGTAAAACTCCGCCGCCACGACTCCTTTATTCGGCTGTCAACTTCCGCTCCTGTCGCTGACCCGCCTTCATGTTACTCTACAATTATTAATAATGTTTCTAAGCTCGACTCATCTCTACATCATTTTCATTATTTTTGTTGTTACGTTTATGAATGTTTTTATTACTATTTGTCAGTTAATAATTAACCCACCATCAAGCAAAGTAAATCCATTTCTTAAATACCTACTGTTGAAATGTGAGCAAAAATATTGAAGTGTTGCAATAGTCCTCAAAACAGGAAATTGGTCAAATTAAATAGTGAACAGAAAAATACACTGGCAAGTCCAGCAAAACGAATAACAGAAAAATTCCACACACGTCTGTTCCAAATTCATCACATGGCGGCCGCCATGTTGATTTCAAGACATGGCGGTCTTCCATTGCTTATTCAGGCATCATAACTTAACTTGCATTTCAACCGATGATCAGTGTAGGATACGACGAAAATTTAAAGCCAGGAGCTGTACTCTCAATTTTTTGTTATAAATTCGTGTAAATCTGCAAACAGGCCTGAGGTCATTTGCGTATACAAGCATACACATGCATATAGTCTTTACTCTTTTCTTTTAAAAACCGAGACACACCATCTAATGCACTTATAAGAATCATCAGTGTAATGCAGGTCAATATTTCAGTATTTGATTCCAACCTCCGTGGTAAAGAGATGGTGTGAATTTATAGATGAATTCAGCCGCCTCCCCCCACTTCGTCTCCTCCTCCTCCCCTCCTCTCCACACACAGCTATTTCCCTCTCCCTGCATGAAGGAGGGAACCGTTGACCGCATATTCGTTCAAATATAGCTACATTTTATAGCAGTGATGTTGGAATCGGGACACGAAATAAAACATTTATTTCACTGCGTGGTTGTATGTATACGGAAACATCTTTACGTATATATTTACTCGTAAACTTACAATCTCATAGAAAGAATGTCAAAATAAATACGCGAAAATTAGCTAGTTTTTGAGTCGATGGTACATTCGATGGCATTTGTGTGTATGGCATATTTTTAGATATTGTAATTCATAAAACTGTTAGTAAAGGTGAGACATGAATGTGGAGGTGGCGAGAGAGCGTGCAATGAACAGGCGTGAGTGGAGAATGGTTGTGAATTGTAGATTTTGACGCTGCTCTGATGTGCTTTCCCTCCCTTGGCATCCCGTTGTCGGGATGGTCGTGGGGGGGGGGGGCATTATGACGCAGCGGGGGTAAGCCATTGAATACTGTCGGGCCCTGCTGCTGACGACGGATCCTCGGACTGCACTCGTGACCCAGAGTGTTTGTTGAGGGGGTACCGGCCGGACCCTTTAGCACAAAATGGTTAAATTGTGTGAGTGTGAGCGTATGAGGGTGTGAGGTGCACCTTGCCATCGTCCACCCCCCTTTCTGTGGGATGCGACCTAGTGACTGTATCTGTATCTGTTACTAACAAAACGAAGGTCTGAAAAAGGGAAACAACAACGTAGGTTTACAGTTCAAATGTCGCAAATACTCTTACATACGCCAGAATCATCGTATGTAGCCTGCAACGTTCTGTTCCACTTCCTGTCACAGCATCCAAGTAATGGTAAATATCCTCTCAAAGATCCACCGCTTTGCTACATCGGAGCATCAAAGTGTAAACTTCCTATTTCCTGTTTGATTAGTCGGCTTGCAAGCATTGGATTCGATATTCGTGTTCTATAACTATTTAAATAAGCGAACTTTTATCACGAATCGAAGTGGCGAAGTCTGATTGGGTCCCAAAAATTACTTAGCAAGTTGGCTAAAAAAAAAATTCCTAACAAATTTTAGGCATGGTAGAACACAGGTTGTATATTATATGATAACGTATTCAACAACAGTAAACATTGAAGTGTCATAATAGTAAATATAATAATAAATATAATAACAACCAACCACCATCAAATATAATAAAAACCAACCATCAAATATGATAACAACCAACCATCAACGTGGAAACCAATTGCGGGACCCGTACGATGGAAGATAAAAATTATGACACCTTTTAGTCCTAGTAAATGATTGATAATTTGGCGTCGGCCCATTACAGAGATTCAAAACGTAATATCTTAAATAGCTTTATTAGTTAACTCGTGATGCAGCACCAATATCATGAATCATTCACTAAAATGTTCTGGAGTTGAATGAATAGGATCCTATACATGCTATTCAGAAAACTTTATTTTCGTAGCACTTTTACTGATCAATTATTTACTTCCATTTCCCTCTGTTTGATGGCACTCACTTCCTTTCAGCAGAGCCCATAAGTTGTTGTGGCACTCTAGATGCCTGGCTGAGAGCATTGTTAACATCGTTGTTACTGCAAAGTATTGTGGAACCTTCACAATGGGTGTGTGCCTGCTCTTTCTTCAGGACATGCATGCTTGCTTGCATGCTCGGTAGCTTACATCTCTTACTTCTGTACGACTCTGGCACGAGCGTTTCTCAGAGCGATTCCACTACATAAAACTCTTTCTAAAATTATCAAAACCCCGTAATATTTTGATCTCTGCTCTCATATTGTGTAGGTCAAAAACTATGTACGTGAAGACGTTTCAAAATTTTGATACGTGGATTCTGAAACATCACAATTGGACGTGTTCAATTTCCTTTTGTTATTTGAAAGAATTCTAAGCTCACGTCACAAATATTCAATTTCAGCAGTCGATATCAAATTATAAGTGTACCACTCTGTCTTATATGTACAGTCAATTAACGTGATTGCATCTAGTATTTTTAAACAATAGGCTCAACAGCCCGTCCCAGGCCTACAACTGCTACTACTACAATAATCTTTTGACGTGAAGTCTGGCAAAAATTAAACATTCCTGCAACGATGCATTGCCTTCTCGGGTTTGGCCACGTGAATGATCTACTCCGACGATTGAAATACCAACAAAAACAATCTTCCTTCCCTTAGAATGAATTTCACGATTATTGTATATGGTGTCATCTAACTATAAGCAATTCCGGCATGATTACATTGTCTAATTCTGAGCAACAGGTGTAGGGAAAGTAGTAGAAACAAACTTTCTGATACCATGTGATGTTTGTAGTCGCTGGGCTGATGAACCACATCCTTGATGGAGGTGGCCTAATACAGACGAAGCGTTCAAGTCTCTGGATTATCATTGTCTGACAGTCGCCTTTGAACGTCAGTCTGACGGTACTTGGTCGCATATGATTAGTTAATATGACGACTAACCGTGCCCTAGTGGGAAAATATGACGTCCAAACGTGGCTTTGGGGGAAAATATGACGTCCAAATGTGCCCTGAGGGCAAAATATGACGTCCAAACGTGCCCTGGGATGTGCCTGGGGGGAAAATAGGACTCCTAAACGTGCGTTGGGGGAAAAATATGACATCATAACGTACCTTGGTGAATATTGAATTGTTTATGATTATTAATGAATTGTAAAAAAAGTATTGTAAAGGGAAAGTATAATTGTAAGATTTATTATTAGTTACTTTAATTGGCATATCCGCAAGAAATGTTAGCCTGGTACATAGGAGGTTGGCTGTATGTGTAGGATTATATTATTTTTAATAGTATATTGCATTGCAGTATTTAATCGATCTGGTTGTATATATAGTATATATTCTTTTTTGATTGTATATAATTATTTTCATATTGTATTATTTAATATCGCAGGCAACGCTGGTATTTCAATGGGTATTTATTGCTCGAACATTAGGTTATTTAGGGTGTTATTTAATGAAGTAGATGCCATTGTAATTTCAACTTGCTTTCAATGCTCAATCGTTAACATAATTAGGTTTGACAACAGGTTATTTATATGTGAATGCAGTATTATGTAGGATCTTTGTTACTATAGAGCAAAAGCTATAGTATTGGATTAAATCCAGCCACTTTTCCATTGTATGCATGTGTATCTATTTTCACCGTTGAAGTATATCTACAGCAACAGTGTTGGAAGTTATAGTATATCTACAGTATGCCACTGTGATTCACGCGCTTACAGTAGCATTTAATTGGAAATGATATCACTGGGTCGCTAGCGTAGCGGCAGACCTCTATCCATCTCTGTGTCAGGGTTAGATGCTATCTCGTTATCGCGCACGGCGGCCTCACACTTTGTCAAGGTAATGAAACATGTCTGCGTTCAGAATCGCTTAGGCACTTCATTATAGATAGGGTATAATTGACTCATCCGGGGGGCACGTGTGTGAATTTAGAATTATTTCGTCGTTTGAAGGTTATATTTGTTCTATTTATAGTATTTATATATGTCTTTAGCCTCTAGACCAATCTATAGCGTGTGCTCTGTCACCAACTGTTGGTCTTTATATATATTTATTCGTTGTTGGTAGGGATATTGTTATAACACATTTGGATGTACGTTAGGGTACTCCCATCGACAAAAAAGTTGGATACGCTATGAAAAATTTGGTGAGATAAGGCTGCTCGTATAAATTAATGCTCGTCCACGGTATTAAAGTTTGTTGAATTGGAATATCTGCAAGAAATGTTAGCCTAGTACATATCGATTTGGTTGTATGTGTACGATTTTATTATTTTTAACAGTAGCTATATGGTATTGTAGTATTTAAACGATTTGGCTGTATATATCGTCTTATTTAGTGTCGCAGTCACCGTTGTTGTTTCATCGGAAATTTATTGAGGAGTAATAGGATTCCAACTTATTTTCCTAGCTCAATCGTTAACATACTTAGGTTTGACATCAGGTTCTTATAAGTGAATGCAGTATTATGTAGATTTTTGTTATTATAGAGCAAAAGCCATAGTATTTGATTAAATGCAAGCGCTTTTTTCCTGTTGTATTCGATACAAATTGAATGGGCTGGCACTATACGTTTACTTATTTTCAATCCGTATGACTGTGGACAATGAAACATACATGTTCAAGTTATTTATTTATTACATGATTGCATAGGAACATTTACATCAACATCTTAGGAACATTAACATATTATGATAACTTACATCTTTTGATTATTTGCATCAATCTATTTTCTTTATATTAGGAGCGGTTGCAAGGGTATACGTTCACGCATTTTCAATCCGTATAACTGTGAACAATGAAACATGGTCAAGTATAAATTAATTTATTTATTATATGGTTACATATGAACATCAACATCAACATCATAATACAATTTACATATAAGGAATATTTACATAATAGGATCATTTACAGAATAAAACTTAAGACGTGGATGAACTTTCATCATTCACGTGAGTACACTCGCCAAAGACGGCTTTCTCCAGACTTATGGCTCTTCCAAGTTAAATCAATGTTTACATCGCCATCATCACCCAAGACACCTCTCCTCCTCTCTTTAGTGACGGTAGGTTCTACTTCAATAGATTTTTGGGAATGTCTGGATGCCCATAGGCAAGTGTTGTGCACGTATCAACATAGTACCGATTATTATCAAACTTACTGAGTCAATTTTATAATAGTGCGTACAGTTTGAAGCTGGCATTCTTGTGCGCAAATGTTGTGTAAGGTCTCAAGTGTTTTTTTTTGGTTATGAATGTCTCTGTATTGTTCAAGTCTGATTTTGACTTGTGTCTGGTAATTGACGCTCTTAGTAGCTGATTTTGAGGCGTCGGATTCTAGTAACATACTGTAACACCTTGGTGGCAAGCAAATGATTTCACTCTGGTAGTCGTTGGCTTTTTTCGCTTTTCAGTAGTCCAGCCATCTTTTCTTTGATTCATCGTAGTAGGGGTGATTTTGGGGGTAGTTGGAGAAGTCCGTGTATTCAGCCAGAGGAGCTTGCCGCATTTTCCGTCACAATGAGGGCCACACTTTTGAACTTGATCAGCAACGATTCTGTGTTCGAGTAGATGAGCGAGACGTTGTCACCGTATTTGGGTTTCAGAGTGTCACAAAAAAAGCTGTAGATTTTTGTTTTTAG
>SDVV010018297.1:0-13791 GCA_016164225.1 Gammarus roeselii
TTAGGACACTTTCAATCTAGACCCAGACAATGTACGTATTGGCAACCACGACACTTTGATCTGCATATTGTCTCCTGGCCCACATAGGCAACCCCGGCCTGCGTAAGAGCAACACTGGCCCATATGGACAACCCCTGGACTGCGTACGAGTTGATCCGGCCCTTTATGTTTAACTCTGCTCGACATACGGGTCACCCTGGCCCACCTGGATAACCTTGGCTCACGGTGGGTAATTCATGCATTGGCTAGGTAGACCTAGCTTGCGTGTGGATAACCCTGGCCCATGTGTGGGCAAGTCTGTTCCACTGTCACGCCGTCCATGGCCCAGCACCAGCTCTTCTTTTTGGCCGCGGTATTATTCCAACTAGTGTCTTCAAAGGCCGTTGGACATTAGGCCGCTGCTTTATTCAGCGAATTTTGCTCATTTATCCACCCTGATGGAGATAATGTACCAAGTTTCAGCGTCGTCGCTCGTCGCCTGCGCCGGAGGGCCTAAGGGGACGATCTCAGAACAAACTTGGCAGTCTGTTTGGCCATCTTTCTGGCTTTATTATGAGGGTATATTTTTTGATCAATAATCGAAAAAGTGCTAATGAATTACACTTTCTTGTGAATTGCCGAGAATCAGACCGATTTTAATTGTTCGTATGAGCATAAATGTGATCGGAGAAGCAATAAAGTCTTTGCATAAGCAACAGCGTTTGCCTAATTTTGAAATAATGATGTTGCGCCTAACAAATAATGGAACAAAACAGTGCATGAACAGATCAGTAACGGTCGTTCATTTGCAATGAGATTTCTTCATGCTAATTTCTCTTTAGCTTTGCCTAGTCTTCTATGACGGCTCATTTGCGTCCCGCATGTATTATAATCATTATTATTGATGTACCCTGTTCAGACGGAGGTCATTGGCATTCAAACACAGATTAAGGAACGTACAGTCATCTTGACCACATTCTGGATATACTGGGTATCAAAAAATCAGCACCTACCCTCCTAGTGCACGTGACGTCAATGCCAGTCCATAGTCGTCACGGTTCAGAGTGGTCCCGGTTCAGAGTAGTCCTGGTCTAGAGTTGTCCCAGTCCATATTTGTAGGGGTTGGGAATGGTTCCGGTCCAGTTTGGTCCTTCTCCAGAGTGGTACTTGTGGAGACTGTTTGTAACTTGTCTTACCCTAAAATTTGGCCAGTCGTTAAGCTGACAAACTGAACGCGTTCAGGTTTGTGTCTTCTATCAGCAAGGAATCTACATTAAAATACGCTGTTGTCGTCCCGCCTGTTTGTTAATCTATTTGTATGTTTCTTTGTCTACAGGTTTAATGTATGTTTGTGCGTCCATGAACAACTCCGAGGTCGTATGACCGATTACGAGGAAACATGGCAGGGTGGGGGAAAGAGGGAGGACCCTCGGCCAGCAATATCAGCAGTTGGGCTTCCGACTAGATAGTTGTTGACTAACACAGGAATAGGAGCGTTTCCAATGCAGCAAATTTACTGATTACAGCAACTGGTTTACACTCTGCCCAGTGTTTATTTTCTGTGCCTCAGGACTACGACAGAAATCTATATTCCCAGTAGCAGTTCGTACAGTCTTTGGCATCATATCAAATGCTCAAATATGTGCGTGCGAGGAGGAACTGCGTTTCACAATACCTTTCATTCTTCCAAGGACAGCTGGTGCTCATGTTTATCTATGCTGCATCTAGTTTACGAAGTAATGTGGCGCTATCTCAAATGAACCGACATTGAAGGAGCATTCGAAAACTAGCTAAAGTTTTCAGAATAACAAGTTTCAGAGATCACCACGCGAGATTATTGTTGAGTTTGAAGGTCGAATCGGAAGAAAACGCTTGAATATTATGTGAGCAGTAACTGCGTTTGAGACGACGACCTTGCCGTAACCAGCTGTTTGTGCTGTGATTAAAATTTGTATGCGATATTTAAACCTATACTGACATCAGGTAATAAATGCAGCAGCTGTCCTCAGAGGGATGGAAGCATGGACCATCTGAAACGTTTGGTCGTCCCGAGGTACCGTTTGAAGATAATATATTTATGTTATTTGACAGTCGTGTAAATGCCTCCGTGTGACTTTAAACTTAGAACAACAAAATTTACATAAATATTACTCTATAAGCTATGTATGAATTTAATGGTTTCATTTTCTTTATTGGATTTTCTAATTAATTTAATCGAAGGCTGAGGGCACAAGAGTCACGTGAACACAAATTGAATAATAACAGTTGCTCTCGATCTCTAATCGATTTTCGAAATCCCTCTAAAGGAAACCACCTTAGTGAGCTCGAGCCATACGAAGACATTATAAATGGAACTCTAGAAATATGTTCGATCCAAAATGACATGACAAATATTGAACAGACCCGTATGCGAACACGAACATCAAAAGTTAAAATAGGAGATTTGTGCTCAATGATTTCAAAGTTTGTACTTTGGTATATAATAAGGGGAAATATCTCACCTACCTCATTCAGATTTCTAAAGGATATGTTAAGAGTTTCTTTTATGCACGTGGGCAAAGAAAGCTTTATATCCACAGCACGAAGACACCTACATTTTAAACCGACATATCGTTGAGTTTCCAGGTATGCTCCTGTGATCGTTAACAACTCTACGGCCAAGGAGACGATAACAGGTCAGAGGTTTATACGTGGACGGGAGAGAATTGCAGGATTCAGAGTGACTTTTATCGGTCAGATATACAAAAGATGATAAGAAACCCTTACATAATGGAATATACAGCATTTTTCATAATTCAGTTCCTAGTTTTAAATGACAATAAAAGCCTTTGATACGAAACAAATCACTTCTATATGAGCTATCAATTGAAAGCATTCATCTAACATATCAAACATTACCTGAGATCTACCAATGTTTTCAGGCATAGCAATAGATTTTGATCTGACTCAAAACTCCATAGGTGCAATTTTGAGTCATTTTTTAAATTTAGTGCTTCGCCGCTAATGCAGCTTTAGTGAGTTTTGAGCTTAAATTTGAAGCAATCGCTTACACTCAAAGTGTACTACAGGTTTGTTTGACAGAGTTCTCTTCTTCGTATGCATGACACAACAAAAAATGACTTCAGTCTATGTAGGTTTTGGACGTAGCGCCATCTGAAATAGATGATGCATCTCCAATGTACCGATTGAATCAAATCCTTGTGATCTGAAATCAGTCATCTTGCATCCAAGCAAATGCCCAGGTTCCTCACAACACACAACCTCAGGACGTAAACAGTCCAGATACTATACATTGACGTGAGAGACATTGGGCATTGCGGTTAGAAAGACATGCTTCGGGCATGGAGTCAGACAAGGGGCAGAAAGACGTCTAATTGTCAGAGAGGCATTCAAGAGACAGACAGGAAATTAGAGGGTCGTACAGATATGCAAGGGCCATGGAGACGTGCACGTGTCAGAGAGACATTCTCCAATCTGAGAGACGTGACTGGGTCATGGTAACACGAAGAGGAAAGAAAGGTATTGAAGGGCAATTTAGATATGCATCTTAGGAAAGGGAGCCAATGGATAGTATAGAAAATAGTGATTGAATACGATTGAACAATTGCATGATTGACCATCACCGAAATGAAGAAGTGCGTACCGAGCTTTTCACATATTGACATCAACAGAATAAACTTTGAAAGCTGAATATTTATTTACAATGTTTGTCTGTGAATGACGAGACAAAGGGCTTGCGCATGCCTAAGGAGGAAGTTTTTTTACCTATTACATCAGTTCAAAATGTAAAATTATTCAACAGAGCGGCCGTCTCAGATCGACCCGCGGTCATTACTGCCTCGTCTGTGTTAAGTGACACGGGAATAATGTCTCCAAATGACCTCTCTACAGTCTTCGATCGTTGTTAGATTCGCCGAGGAGGAAGACTTAGTCATGAACTAGGAAAAAATGTACAAAAACACAGACGGCAGCATGACACACTTACATGGATTGTACTTAGATGGTCGAAAGTATGTAACGTTGAAAAATGTGCGAGACGCCACAGGACATGACCACCAAGACAGAGTTACAGAAAAGCACGTCAGCATTATTCATGAACAAGGCTTATCGTACTTTGGCCACGCGACGCCGACAAGTGGATCAAGCTGGGCCATTTCAAGAAATATTTTTGAATGCTTTATTGCACGAAGTGCGGACTTCGACCGTGTGGAGGGGAATCTTCTGATGCGACAGAACCGTCGTCACCAATGAAGAATTACTACAATAACCCGTGAAACGGCTCGTGTGTGTAAATACATGCTGACGATCACCCCCTGCAACAACTGTTTCTGCATTTGGATGGAACGATATCAGGAACCATTTGCTGCAAAGAACCGATAGGAATCTCTCACAGGATGCACAAATCTCCATACAACATCGTATGCATGTTGACATAAAGTATCTGAGCCCTGACCAGATGTACCTGTTTCAGATATGTCAAGATGTCAGTGTAATCTAGCATTGCGAAAACTGGGTCAATTGAATCACTCGCGATGATTGACAATTGCCAAGACAATCCTTCGTCTCTGTGATGGCCTCGGCGCAATCTAAAAAAAAAAACACTTGCCATATTCATCACATTTTTCCAACCCCAAACATGGTTCACCATCAAGGTGCAGCCATCATGAAGATGGAGCCAAACATTTGCACGGGATGGATGTGAGTACGCGGTTACTCAGCTTCTCTATAGAGGAATGTGATCGATCCGTTGGTTCTGTAGAACGGCTCTTTCGGTCCATCAGAAGGCGTGCTATTGGACGTGATCACTGATGAGCGACAACATATATGGAAACTACGACCTCTGACTAATCATGAAGGAAATATCGCATGTGTCCTCGTAAACCAGATCCGCAGAATTCAAGTTCCATCTCCCAACCTCGACCCGACGAAATATCATGACATGGTCGATTAACAATCTTTGGTCGTGGCAGAGCCTCCTGTTTTGAACAATTTGACGGGCAACGAATTAATAGGAGATGATCGCTGCTCGAATTTCCACATGTAGCCTCTTCCCTTGCTTTCCTTGTTGCACACCTAACAGTTGAAATATGCCTGAAGCTGGTTACAGAAGCTGCAGCCACTGTGTGTGTGTGTGGAGGAGTCTCGCCACAGATTTATTCGGTCTCGCGTCGCCTATTGGCAGATTATATTACATAATTTCTGGGTTAAACATGCTGGCATAACACAGATTCTGTCGTTAGAATCAGAAGCGCAGAAAATTACCAAACAATCTGTAAAGTGACGTGCACGCATATGTTCGTATTTTTTGTTTAATCAATGTGAGCGTTAACCTAAAATGTCTGGTGGCCGTCCAAACAAATAGATGACTAAAAAAAGCTTATTTTTTGATTTATTACAGTTTCTTGGAAACGTCAAGTGTTAAAATAAGGAGGACGATAGGGAGAGAATGTCCTTTTCCTCCAAATGCAGTGTCAAACAACATGGACGGAATATAAAAGAGTACAGAAGAGGATAATGAGAGAAAGAGTATAAAAGAGAATAATGAGAGAAAGAGTATGAAAGAAAATAATGAGAGAAAGAGAATAAAAGAGTCAGAGAGTATAAAAGAGTTCGAGACACAGAGGCGGATCGTTAAGATTCTCTGATCGGAGACATGGTGACAACTTTCCAAAGCCCGCAAGACGAGTTGGGAGGCTTTTTGATGGGACCAAGATCGAAGTTGATGGGCAAACGTCAGATCAGCGGCTTGCTCCCAGGCGTTCGAAATAAGCTTGCAGTTTGGTCTTCATGTAAAGTTTTAAATGGTCACACAATGTCATGAAACAATGCATACTATAATTATTGTATGTATGTAGAATAGCAATAATTGAAAATTTATGTTGTAGTATAGTCTACTCATTAACAGGAAAGCTTCAGGGGTACTGCTAGTACATAAGATTTAGGAGTTTGAAGTTTAAGGGATTTAAAATGTTTTAAGGTGTAATGACAGGAGGAAAAACTACAGAAATTTGACGTAACAAATAATATATTTACCAGGTCTTCGTCAGTGGGAGATGTTTTGAGGTCAACAGTTGCTACTTGGATACACTTAATGTTAACTTCAATATACCAGCAATCAACGGACGTTCTTGGAGGACACTTTCTATTCCTAAGCGTCACATTGAACTATTGATTCATAGACAGTTTAGTTCAGTAGGTTATGTCAACGGTCGGTCAAGTAAGCATGACAATTTACCGTTTACAGTGCCCTTCAGTATGAAAATATGAACAAAAAGTGTTCAACTTGGCAATTTCTATCACATTTACTCAAGTAATGTCCGTCACACGAGTCACAAAATTTGAAATATCTAGAAAGTTGACGTGACAGATTTTGTGTTCACAAACATTTCAGTGCGTAATTAAAATTTGGATGCTAGCTAAAAGGTTTCTTCAGGTACAAAATAGAAGGGAGGGCAATTGTTAACAAATTCGATCTTGGTTTGTGATGCCAAACGATTTGGAGAATTTTCCAGAAGCAACAGCGACGTGATCTTTACAGTTGAGTTTCTGGTCTATAAATGCACCGAAAAGCTTTGACTTCCAATACATGCTGATGGTTGACCATTTAATTAGACCCGTGTGTTAGGAAAGAGAAACTTCATCCTGTAAAATTTCATAACGTGCACTTAGTTAACTTTTAGAGGCAACCTATTTGCTGTTGACTATTCATAACATACGCCTGGTTGACTATTAGAGGCAACTTATTTGATGTTGACTATTCATAACATGCGCCTAGTTGACTATTAGAGGCAACGTATTTGATATATACTATTCATAACATGCGCCTAGTTGACTTCTAGAGGCAACCTATTTTATGTTGACTATTTTGGAATGTGAACCAATTGGCTATTCATATTAGTGATTGTTTCATAAGGATTTTTTACGGGCGAGTACAATGTAGTATCATCTGCAAAAAGAACAAGTTGCAAGCAGTCGCCATTGTTTACGTCATTAATACAGTTAAGGAAGACCGAAAGTCCAATAATCGACCCTGGCGGAACACCTATATTAGGCATTTTTACTGACGATGATTATTTATTCCAACGCAACAGGTATTGTACATCAATAAGATAACTTTTTTATCTAATTTGCGTTAATAGAACCAACTTCATAATATCGTAATTTTGTTACCAAAATGTAATTGTTCAAATAATCGAATGCTTTGATTAGGTACTTAAAAGTTGCTACAGTGATTTTCCCCCCATCAAATCCATGAACAACATCACCATTGAATTTTAATATAGCATGTTCTGTTTCCTTGAAGGCCCGGATGCCATAGTAATTTTGGCTAATGAGTTTAATAGTAAAAAAAACAAGAATATAATGCAGCATAGAAGAAACTTCTTCACGAACATTGCTAACGATGGGCAGGACTGATATTGGGCGATAGTTATTTACGTCGGTTTTACTTTTATTATTAAAAATAGCTTCATTTTCGCGGTTTGAGAGCATCGGGAACAACCTTGCTGAAGTGATTTGTGGTAAAATGTGGTCAGTGTGACTACAAAAAAAATAGTGATTGCCTTATTCACATTAGTTGGGATGTTATCGAGGCCAAAATTGCGACATTATTTACACAATTTCTGATTGTTTTTACTTCGCTCTGGTCCACAGGGTTAAATATTGCCTGTCCGGTGATTGCATTCTCAAAATAATCTTCTAAAAGATTGTTGTTGGAGATAATAAATTCATTTTGAATACCAGGTATACTACTAAAATTGTTTTGGAAGTCCTTTGAAATCGTTTGTGAATATGTAAGAACCTCATCATCAATAATAATTGAATAAAAATTCTCCCGCTATTTTTCCATTAAGGCTACCTATGACTTGTCATATATTTTTTTTCTATTACCTTGAGAGGTCGCAATCAGATTTTAAATATGAACTTCAGGGGCAATAATATTCAATTTAGTGAACGCCTTTTTCAAACGTGCATATTCTTGTTCTTGTGACGGTACAGTATGTATTTTTTTTGAGAAAGTAGGATCGTGTTTTCTACTTGTTCTTAGCTTGATTGCGGCGATGCTCTTCTGTTACTAGAGGAAAGTGCGCTTCAAACAGCCCCCTTTTAGTACAATATGGAACAGGGCAAATGCATAATTCAAATTCATTGTGGACAGTATTTCATTCATGTCGTAGGCTCTGAGCGCCACCATGAAATTTTGAATATTATATTCGATATATTTACGATTGGTTGAGTACAATCGGGTTACGGAATTTGCGAGAATTCGGCACCTGTATACAAAGTGGGCAATAGTCGGAGACATCTGATATGATCACTGCTGCACAAGAGATGCAAATACCTTCGTCATTACTAATGTTATCTATTAGATGCGGCCGATCAAGCAGTTATCCGCCCTTGTTAAGTAATGAAGAGGTAAAAACCATGCGAAACACAACTATAACAATTGCGGGCAATTGAAATCGATGAGTGATATAGCAAATTATTCGTGTGGAAATTACAGATACTATACACTTTATTATGAGCAACATCAATGCTACTCTGGAGCAACAATATCCATTTATATTTAAAAGAGTTTACGGTAAACCGTTCATGTTGTTCTAACCCCATTTTTTTCTATTCCTTTGTCAATTTGGTTTCACAGTTGCATAGGACAATAGGTGCAAAATTGTTTCTTATATTGATTTGAATAGAAGGAAGTACTACTTCAAACCTGCAATATTTATTGTCATGCAGATTAAATTATTTCGTAATGACGTTGAATGGTGAAGGAGCTCCTCTTCGGGAATCATTGGGCACTCAGGTTTGTTCATCCTCCTATGCAAATCAAGATCTACTTCGTGGATATCAGTGTTGAAGTTATTTTCAATATCATGCATAGCACGATGAAAATAGTCAACGTTATTTTAAGTTCTGACCTGTTGCTAGAAAAGTCCCGCAGATAGTTTCTTAATATACATTAAATATCCGGATCTAAATCACCTTCTTCCGTGTTATGAGTCTCAATATACTGTGAATGTAAAATTAATCTTCCAGGGATGACAACAAACAACCGCTACCACGATCAACAAACATGATATTGAGTTCGGATTTCTTGCGAAATGTATTTCGTTGAACAGTAAAATACATCGATGAAACGTGGAAAAATTATAATCCAATTGATTCAAAATTCTTAAGCCCACAGTGACGTTGAGCATTTATTTATCCCCAAACTAAGGCATTGGCAGCGCTGTGTTCGCACACTTTTGATCTATTTTCGCCTCTCCTTCACCATCCAAAGTTTCTTGTATACAAACTCGGCGTTTCAATGTGTCTTCGACTGAAACGGAAAAAGGAGATGTGGGGCACTGCAGATTTTAATATCATCTTGAAGCAAAGTCACAATTGAAATGTAGAATTTGTGTTATATCAAAACAAACTCTGTAACATACCGTTTCCATCAGGAGGCTACCGAACATTTTCTGTTACGTTGAAAAGTATTTGTTGCTAATATTTTATACTTTCAACATCTGTTTGTATTTAGGAGTGTTTACAAGTGTAAGAAGACAACATCAGGATTCTTAGCCCAAACTAGGTTGCCTTTTGATAGCAAGAGGATAAGTTCTGAACTAGAATATCTTGGAACGCTTCATGTGCCATTTCTGTTCATTAAAACATCAAGAAGTTAACGGTTTAGCTATTGAACGGCAACTAACGTAGAAGTTATCAAGCCGTAACTTATAAGTTTTGATTGTATTGTTGTTCACAACCTCCGCTGTACGTTTGTTCCATTCTTCGACAACTCTGTACGTTGAGAAATTGAACGTGATGTCGAGTGAGAAACGCTTCCCAACACTTTTGAATCCATTATTCCAAGACACTACGCTCACATCACGAGTGAAAAGGCTCGCTCGGTAGTCGGTTTTCCTTATCCTTCATAACCTTCCTCACCTATATCATATCACCTCTGACTTGACGATTCTCTGGTGAATAATGATTGAGTTTACGTAGTCTTTAGGCGCAGAGAATGGATACGTTTGGTAGCTTTGCGTTGAAACTCTTTTTTATTTATGTCGTTTCTAAGATATTTATGTATGGACATACAGCCGTTTCCCCATGGTTAGGAAGGTGGCTAAGTTAGGCACACTCAGAGGGGAAAAGCACCCAATTTCCCCGTCACAAGACCGCCGTGTCCCTGCCGAGCCTCGAACTCGCGACATGCAGCACCAGAGGCTGACACTGCATTCGGATTCGCTAACCACTCGGCCACGGCGGCCTAAGATATGAAGAACAGAATTTAACCGAATACTTGAGATGCGGTCTAACAAATGCACTCTAAAGCCTAGAAATTGTGTATCTGTTTTTTCGTACGAGATATTGGGGTGTATAATAGTAAGTATTTTTTTTGTAATATCGTTATATTGCTTGCTGCTTTTTAAGTCGTCGCTAATGATGACACCTAAGTCTCTCTCTTCGGTGACAGGCATCAGTTCCTTACCGGACATTGAGTATTCGTGCTTGCGGTTATGAAGATCAATGTGCCTAACTTTGCATTTGTCTCCATTAAATTTCATGAGCCACTTCTCTGACCAATCAACAATATTGTTCAAGTTTAATTTAATTTGCTGGCATTCCAGTTTGGTTTGCACTTTTTCTCTCATCTTCGTATCGTCTGCAATTTTTTTAATGTTCGGAAGCACGTTTCTATCGAAATAGTTTATGAATATTATGATGATAAATGAACTTAACGCGGATCATTGAGACACGCCTTTTGTAACCGTACCACAAGGGGAGGATGCACCGTTGAGTACAACTCGCTGCCGTCTGTCCGTAAGTCAACATTATATCAAGTTATCAAGCCCGCATCGAATACCGATATTGTGCAATTTATTACTTGAACGCTTATGGGGACTCTATCGCAATCTTTTTGAAAGTCGAAGTAACTGATGTCGATTGGAGATTTTGCGTCGCGAATTTCAATTATAATATTAAGAACAGTAGCAGGTTTGTAAGACAGGAACGCATGTGTCTAAAGCCGTGCTGAGAATGGCCAATTAACTGGTATGATTTCAAGAATTCTGTCATTTTATCTGTTATTGAACTTTTCATCAATCCGCCAATGACTGAAGAGAGACTAATTGGTCGATAATTGCCGGGACACCTTTTGTATTTTTTATTTTTATTAGGGTGACGTTAGCCTCATTCTATTGAGAGGGGCAAGCGCCATTTGTGAAAGATTGGGTGAAAATGTTTGATAAATGTCCGGCAATTCCGTTTTTGGTTTCTTTCAAAATTCCGGGATGAACTTGGTCTGGATCCGGAAATTTTGTGACTTTCAATTTATCTATACATATAATAGCTTCGCCAGGGCAGGGTTCAGTGTGTTGATGGCTTCAATTCGTCTTAGCGCTATTTATAACAGTACATATGAAGGAGTATCATTCGCGCAGGTCATCTGATATGAAACAACGAGAGCGTTAACATGCTCAAAAAGCTAGTCAACGCGCTACAGAACCTGCTGTCATGCTTCAAATCCTGCTGTCATGCACCAAAGGATACCTCAACAACACTTTGAAGAATTTTAGGATTTAGAAGTGTGCATTAACAGGAATTGCACATTATCTATGGGGGCATCAAGGTACCTCGCTCAACAAGCTGAACACGCCGAAATAAATTTTCAATTTTAGGTGATTGCACACTAATGTGCACAGCAGGTATTAATTAAGTGTGCTTAAGGAAAGTGTGCATTCAGTTGATAGCCTTTCGGCTGCTCCTTAAGTGTGCATTCAGATGCCTGGTTCTGGATGCACGCACAATTATATTATATGATACAGTAAGGATTGAATGCGTACATTGAGCATAGCGAGTTCGGAGTTGATTTCAAATCATTTAATATCATGTATTTAGTAAGCATGATTCGCATGAGAAGGAAAACAAAACACAATCAAGTTCCATCCAACACTCAATCCATCAAATTATTTAAGTCGTGCACATTAATTTTAAACGCATATCTTCTTCAGCAAAAATGGTAATGTTTGATCCCGTGGAAAAAAAAGGCGGGAAAGAACCATATTCGTATCAAGCCTTCACATATGCAAAACAGGGAGAATCAAACGATCAACAGCAAAATTAATAATGTTTAACTTCATCTAAAGTTTTGAATTGACATATATACAAATAAGTAACGAATTTCACACAACGTCTTCAATCACCCAGTAGCTCAGGGGTGTCGAAACTAATTCAGAGACGGCAGGTCGTGAGTTCAAATCTGGCTGCAAGGCTGATCGTTTTTCCTGGCGTCTCTAGGAAATGCACACTTTCGTTGCACGCTTTCAATGCCCACGATTCTATCTTCAATGAAACACCAATAATGTGTGAACTAAAAATAATGTTTAGGTTTCAGGACATTCCCACAAATCTTTTTGATAGTCATTACAAAGCACAGCTTTTGTTCGAGTAAATATCAAGTCACACCACCCATGCCATAAAGTGGCCCATAAGACGAAATTTCGTCAGAGATAGGTGAATAATTAAGGAAAATGTTTTAGAACACAGCGCAATGGACTCAGTCAGAAATGATTGTAAAGAGAACAAGAAAGCGATGACCGCATCGCAATGATCAGTGACGTTCAATCTCTGCGTTCTTGATTCTAAGTTTGTGCAATCCTTCACCTAACTAATGCCAGTTGGTGTTCCCTCCGCACGAACATAGGCAAACCAGAATAGTTATTCTTTCAATGAGTCGACTTTGGGTAATGACGTTTGGTTGACGAAAGGTATTCGTCTGGCTATGTTTTAATGTTGTGCGAGCCCACGATGTATGTGCCAAAGATAAATTTGCCTACACGTTACTTTGTTAGCTTGATGAAAACCCAGCTCACAATGTTACCACCCTAGTTGGTCCAGTCATTCATCTGACTACCGAGAGAATAATGAAAAGCCCCTTGATTGTTGACAAACAAGATTGCAATGACGGAAACATTTCATTTTCTAGCCAAGTCCCCACGATCCCATGTCGCTCTTCTTATTGCTTGCTATTCCTCAGCTCATGGTTTTTATATCGTGGCTATTGATTGTAATGTTAACTTGCAATCTTGCAAGCTGGATCGCACAAAATTGTTAAGTGCATTGTTAAGTGACAGACAAAACATCAGCAGGGCAACTCCTAAGTCGTCCTACTTACTCGTGTATATTTGGAGTGTAAAGCTCATACACGCTCGTCGCTCCTACTAATCAGTAAAATACTCACCAACTATTGCCTAGAGCTATTCAATTTTGCTGGATTTTGACGAGTCCTCTAAGTATGTCAAGCGCATTTATTGTTAATAACTGATTTTGAGCAATGAACTGCACGTGTCGTTTCAGAAGAAATTACCGCCTTGTGTTTGGTCAAATTTAATATTCTATTATTCAATGTTTTTCTCATCAATTTCATAATGTTTGAGCTCTTTTCATAACAGCATTTCTTAGTTTTCAAAACACTCATTTTTGGAACAGATAAATTAAAATCATATCCTTTTGCTAATCATGAGATGACGGACTTATAATTTGTCATCGTCGAAGACCGTGAATAAATTGGAATATTTGCTCCTTAATATCGTTGTGTACCTATGCAAGTTTTTCTTGAGAAAATATTGTTCAATTCGTTAACTTAGTTAAATACGTCGTATAAAAATCAATTGATGTCGTTTGAATAGTTTTCTAAACCAATTTTGTTTATCAACATAGGGGTATCGTCAATTTAATTCTTATCCTGGTTGTTCACCCGTGCAATTCAAGTGGGAACATTTGACTCTACAGAGATAATGTTGCATCCCACTTTTACACTTTTAT